>PVJA010014163.1:0-48010 GCA_004027025.1 Myocastor coypus
TAAACCATAACACCCACCCTGCTCATGGGACACAAGCTGGCTCGAAGGTCCTGGAAGCCGAGGACCTCAGAGGTACCATTGGCACTCACAAGGACTCTAAGGAGACTACTGTGTCAGAAAAGCAGAGGAGTTTGGGGTGTTCACAACTGCCCCTCTGGATGGCAGCAAGGGCAGGGCTGGGCCTTCCCCATAGGTCTTGGAAGCCAGGTTCCTTCCTCTCTTGCTGCCGGTGACTTTCTGACTATGCTCTGCCAGGCAGGGTGTCTCAGGTCACCAGGCAGACATTATTATGAGGGGCCCAATTCCCACCTCTCCTTTACCACTCAGCCCCAGCCAACCCTTACCCAAGAGTGAGGACTATGTCCCTGCCCTTGATTCCAGGCTGTACTGGGGATTGGCTCTGGCCAAAAGGAGGTCCAAGGGACAAGGTACCCTTCCCAAGCACAAGGGAGGCCAGCAGCCTTCCTGAGAGTTCCTCTCTGGAAGCTCTACCACCTGGAGAAGGAAGACTGGCACATCAAAGAGTCCAGCTGCCCCAGTCAGGGTCACCAGCCAGCCAACCCCAGAATTTCCAGAGGGCACAGCCAAGACCAGCCAGGCAGAGACCCACACTGCAGTGCACCAGCCTCAGCTCAGCAAGCTGCTCGTGGAACACACACCACACTCAGTGGTGCTGGCCCTAAACTGCCGTGTTCTGGGGGTGGTCTGTTATGCAGTCGTAGCTGAATCACTGTACCTCACTCCCCATTCTGGAGAGCCTTTCACTGAAAATCTGTTCACATAAAATATGGCTTAATTGATCTCAATGGTTTAAATGATTCTTATGTTTGACTACCTATGTAAAATTTTGCTTAACCGAACGACTTTGATAATTTGAACGGAAAATTTAAGAACTCTTGAGCAGAGCTGAAACAACCTAAGTGTTTGCCCTGCCCTCTCCACCTCTAGAGAGCTATAGATGTGTCCTGTGGCACCATTATCACACACACACACACACACACACATATGCGCGTACGGACCTTGCATTTGGAATACTGACTCAAATGTAAGATTTGGAACTCATGTAATATCTGCCACCTCCACCCAGTTTCAAAGCGATTTAGTGCACTTATGATTCATAAAGCACAGCAAGTATATTAGAAGGAGGAGAGAAAAGGGGAGCGTGGACTAAGACTCAGGCCAGCAACCGGGATGCTGGTACACGTGAAGGCTCAGGGCGTTGGGGGTTTGGCCTGGCACTGCCTCCTGCACTCTCTTCTGCTGGAAACAGCCTAATCTTCCTGTAGCCTAGTCACAGGACTGATGGGTACCCCGGGAACGGACACCCTCTTCCCAATGGGATTGAGCCCAGAACCCTTTAGAAATATCACAGAGAAGAAGACGTAGAATCCAGCGACAGTGGTGAGCCCTGGGGCCCCGCCCTGTCCACCCACAGCCTTCTCTGTTACAGAAGTCAAAAAGCCACCATTGACACAGCTGGCTCCAACTGAAGTCTGCTGCTGCGTGGAAAGTTCCGGACACTGCACTACAGATGTGCACACTTGGCTTCCTTTAAAAGCACAGAACCATGGTGGACTCTCCAACAAGAGCCTTACTGCCTGGGAGGAAACACGGCTCCTTCTGGTACCAAGGTAGAGAGAGCACTCTCCACAGAGGCCATCATACAGGTTTTACTTCAGGTCAACATGACTGAGCACCATCCCAGCTATACAACCCCTGAAATGCTTTCACCTAGGGATGGGTGGCCTAAGTCGGGAAAAGGTGGCCAATTCTGCGCCTGCTGGGGGCTCTGGAGGCAGGCACTGGCGAGGAGTGCTGCCTGCCCTCCCAAGCCTCTAACTATCCTCTAAGCCACCACGAGTGCTGGGATCATGGCCAAGCCCCTGAGAGGGGACTGGGCTATGTTGTCAAGATTTATAGAGAAAATCCGAGGCCGCCCCAGAGCTGCAGCTGCAGAGCCTAGGGTGGCACCAGTGAGAGGTGACGACAGGGTCACGTGCAGAGGAGGGGCGAGGGCTGCTCTCACAGGCATCTGCCCTGGTCAGCCTTCCACTGCAGGACACAGTGACCTCGCATCCACCACTGAAGCCAGGAGGGGAGATTTACGTGGCTCACAGCTTCGGGGCATTCAGTCTGAGGTCAGCGGGCTCCGAGGCAGAACAAACACACTCAGCCCACAGCGGCAGAGCAGGGGCACCAGAGAGGCTGCAGCCAAAAGCAAGACAGACACCACAGTCTTGCCTTCACCACCCACCCACAGGCACCCAGAAGTGTGCGTTACTAATCCCCTCACTGGCTCCAGCCCAATCCAGTTGACAATGAAGCTCGACTATCAGGGCCCTGCAGTGTCGGCCTGTGCAACTCCTCCAAAGCACTCTGCCGCTTCCCTCTTGGCAGGCTTCTGTCAGGCACCCACTCAAAAGGGCTCCAGTGTCCTGGACATGTCTCCCAGCCCATGGAACCAGGTGCCATGCTGATTCATGAATCTGAAGGAAAATACACGCACCCGATGATCCTCCTATTGTTTAGTGACTGGAGGGACCTTGAATCTAGTGTCAGCATTTTACAAGTGAGAAATCTGAACCCAAAGATGTCAGCATATCAAGGTGACAGCCTGTTAGGGATGTCATCTCAAAGATAACTTAACGAGCCACCTCTCCCAGAGACTACATCTTGACAAGCACCTGTCTGCCTTGACCAAAAAGATGGGAAGCGTGATATCAACTGCTTTAACAGGCCAGTGTGTTCATTACGATGTCAGTGACCCTCAGTGGAACTCCAAAGGCCACACTTTTGGTCCATGCTTATGGGGCCCCAAAGGCAAATTAGCCTCCAGGATCTGCATGTTTCAACGAACACGAGATAAAAGAGTAAGGACTGGAAAAATAATTTTCCCCAAATACTTGGAAGATTATCTTGTCTCCCTCTGTGAGTCATCTCAAAATGCCATTCAAATCTGTAAAAATTTAGAGATTTAAAATCTGCGACTGTCTCATTGCCCTGAACTTCGTTCTCTTGCTGTGTCTCCAAAATCCCAGATTCACACTGGCTGGGGGCCCCTGAGCTCAAGATGGGTCTGGAGCACACTGGTGTCTGTGAAGTGCCCGGCTTCCTAAAGCCGCGTTCTAATGCTGACACCAGAAAGCCTTGGCTGATTCCAGCGCAACATGCAACACTGCTTCCTTTCTGTAGTCAGAGGGGGCGCAGGCAGGCCCGCGCGAGACCTGCTTCTCCGCCCCCCTCCACTACAATGGGCCAAGGTGCCTACACTGGCTCCTCTGTCCCTGAGCAGAGCTGGCTGGGTCTTCAGGGTGCCAATTCTGCAGTCATCACTTTGCTAATCTCGGGGGAGGGGGGTTGTTTTCTTTTAAAAGATAAGATTGGCTGCGTGACAGTAGACACACACATGCATGTTTGTTAGGCACACACACTGACAGGCCACCGGCAGGGCCCCGCCCACACCCGCAGCACCGCACTGACCAAGCCTCAGGCCCGGAGACAGCCCTGGTCTGAACAGCACGAAATTCTGCTAATGTTCGGGCCTTTTAACTAAATCTACCGTGGACCTGCAGGATGGGCCCCCGGGCCAAGTCCTGCCACTCCTGACCCTCACATTCACGGACACCGCTTCCACAGACACTGAAGTCGTGGCATCATGCTCAGTTTGGTCCTCACGGCAGTCTGGCAAGGAGTGTGTCCAGAAAAGGCGACAGAGGCTCCACCAAAGGCAGCTGCACATGCAAGGTCACGGGGCACACAGGACAACATGCCACGCTCTACCAGACCTCCTGAACCAGTGCTCCTGGAGTAGAGCCACGCACAGCTACCACACAGTAGAATCTACTTTTCAGTGATCAGTATTACGTATTCTACTTTATAGCAATGATTAATTTATAAATCTTATTCTACTCGATAAAATCATGAGCTTAATTACTTGTAAATATTTCATTAAGATAACACTTTTTCTTTTAAATCTAGCAACTAAATCTCAACACGCCCATGAATCGCTAATGGTCCCAAGCACAAAACGCATACCTGGCTCTCTTAATGAGATTATTCTAAATGCTTTTTAAAAAGTCAAAATTGATAGAAATGATTAGGAGGGAGGATTTATAGCCCAGCATCAAATGTAAGTAATTTAGTTTTTCTTGTCCAAAGGAATTTCATCCAGTCCTGCTTATTCAACAAATATTTCCTGGGCCAGCAAGATAGCTCAGGACTCTAGAGCACCTGCTTAGGCAAGCTCAGGCAACTGCAGGACCTCGGTTCAATCCCTGGCACCACGTGCTACACCAGCCCCACCCCCAGGGCAGGCTGAGCTAGCCATAACATAAAAAATAAATAGAGTTTAAAAAAAATATTTCCTGAGTGAATATTACATGCTAAGTACTGTCCAGCAATCTGGATTTTATACATTATCAACATCCATTTTAAAAAGAATGCATCAGACCATTTTGAAATTATTTTCTCCATAAAACACAAGAAGCCAATGGCAAACACATAATTATTACAAAGGGATGTGATCAAAAATAGAGTAAACATTTAATTTTTAGAACATTACGGTAAAAGACACAGTGCTATAAATAAATGCCCCTAAGGCCCTCACTCTGAGCACCATCATCCCCATTGCTCGGCCACCTCCTGAAAGTTCTCCTTCCAGGGTGTCTTGATGACGGATGACAAAAGCGGTGCGGTGAACGCTGCTGCGCTCTGCGCTCCAACGGGAAGCACACAACAGTGTCCACATCCACTTTGGTCACCGGACCTGGTACCGTGGGACTGCTGCATCTTGCCCAAAGTTAAAATGACCACAAAAGGAGAACATCTTGAAAGGATTTAGGACATCCAGGCAGCCAGGGCAATGCGATAAAAACACTTATGAAAGAAGACTTCCAGAACTGCTTCAGAAAGCGGCAAGGACAGTGGGATATATCTGCCCCAAGGGAGGGGAGTATTTTGAGAAATTTGGGGTAAACTTAGTGCGGTAAGCTTTAGAACATCACTGTGAAGCTTTTGATCACACCTGGTGAAGGGCCTCATACTCAAACTGAAGGGAGACGTCAAAGAGGTCCACTCAAAACAGAACAGACTCCACGGGTCTGACTCCTGCTGGGACCCCAGCCAAGTCCACCCGGAAGCCCACCGTCCCTGCACAGTGGGAAACAGAAGCAGCGAGATCGCCGCCATCGAGAGGAACCCGGACTAAGTCATACCCTTTGCACTGCACGCAGCAAACTTGCTTTCTGCATAGTGAGTAGGAGAGACAGATTAAAATGGATATTCACCATCTGTAAACAAACGGATGCTCTATAAGCCTTCATGCTTTGCAGCCCATAAAAAGTAAATACTCCTTCCCGGCTGCGGCTGTCGCGTGCGAGATCAGTCACTGCTGGGCGGTGGGCTGCTCCTGCAGGGGCCTCTCAGGCCTCAGGGGTTTTGCCTTCTCCGACTCCTCTGGGCTTGCTCATCTGCTCTTGTCTGTCCCACAGGCAGCCACTGCTCCCTCTGCCTCCGTGGCCGCTTTCTTCCCTCTGAGCTCTGGTCCTGAGGTAGACCACAGCCTTCTTCCGTGCTCCCAACCTAGGCCCCTGTGCTTGTGCCTCTGGAAACAATTTTCAGTGGCTCCTGAGTCTTGAGCTTGCAGCAAGAAAGTTAAGCGGATCAGATTTTACTGCCAGTTTGAATGGCATTTGAATTATACACCTAAACTCTCAATGCCATCCAAGTGACCGCCCACACAGGTAAGCCCCTACACACAGCTCGACTCTGAAGGAGACACCAGAGCTCAGGCCCTGGTGCACCCAGGCTCTGGCGCCTCCAGGCTCCTGTGGTCTGCTAGGAGAAGGCCCACAGTGTAGCATGCACGCCCACCTGGCTGCCCAACACAGCCTCTTCCCGTACAACCTCCATGTTATATTCTGACAGCAATGGGACAAGTGGCCAAAAGCAAAGGAGAGCCGAACCACAAGATCACCGGCAGGAATCCAAAGCTGTCCTCCGTTAAGTGCAGAATTACAGCATGGTACTGTAACTGAGACTGGTGCAGCTCAGCTCCCGCTTATGTTAGTTAGAGGTCCGTGGGCAGTGGTCAGGGTTGTTCCCGATCCTCTCTCTCAGGAGCTCTGAACGAGCCGAGGGCAGGAGGCCTTCAGGGTGCAGGCAGGCAGCCTAGGGAGCGGCTTCGCCTAGGGATCAGCTACCTGTCCAAGTGCATCACAGCAGGCAGCTCAGGCAGCAGGAGGCTGGCTGCTCCTCGGAAGGCGGGGCTTGAATGCGTTCCAGGTAATCGGTAAGGGACACCACAGGCACTTTCGCTTACCTGGAGCATTGAATGGCAGAGATGCGGGATGTGTTCCATGCCTCACAGAAAAGAAAGGCCCTAAGTCAGGGTCCGCATCGTGGGGGCCCTAAGTCAGGGTACGCATCGTGGGAACTTAGGCCTGCGAGGAAAGCCTCTGTCTGGGACTTGAGGCTGATTCTCACAGCAAAGTTTCACATTTCCACTTTAAAACTCCAACTCACACAATTTATTCCCAGTTCACTCCTCAGAAAGTCGCTGTTTCTTTATATCTTAGTCAATTTGGGGACCTCCTGAATGGGCAACTTTTCAAAGCATGTAACCATGATCTTCCTTACCTCTGCCCCCTACCACTGAACCAAAGTGCCTAATAAATAATTCATATAAATAAATGTAAATATTTACCTGAATTAAAGGCATTGCTTTCATAAGCCCACTGGGTTCCACACATATTACAAGCCAACAAGTATCTCCTGCACCAAACATGAACCCAATATCAATCCCAACATTGCAGCAAGATTTAATTAACTTTATACATTAAGTGAAAGCATAGGTGCATTGGTAATAGTTTTACAACTAGCGGAGCCCAGTGTCTTCCCCAGGTAAGACTGCTGTTGGAAATATCACACTGGTGGTTTTCCCTACAGGCATGGCACAATGGTCCATCTCCCATGTCCAGAACCAGGGCTGTACTATTCAAGAGGAGAACAATAAATGAAGGCCACCCCACTCTTATCCCAGGCCTTGCAAGGGAGTCTGAAGGCACCTCAGGAGCCCCTGAAGGCTGTCCCAGCACCTGCTGGCCCCCGCCCCTGATTGTGTCCTTCCAGACCCGAGGGCCTGCAGGCCGCACCTCCTAGGCAATACTAGTGCTGCAGCCTGAGGAACACACCCAGGGGCTCCTCTTTTGGGAAAACTTGTCTCAGACTATGGCCTCAAGTCTAGATCCCCTGGGGATACTGTAGGCCCCTCCTCCAACATGACCATGACTAGGACTCCAGGCAGGACGGTGCCACACTGGCCTCACCCCTCAGGTGCCCCAGCTGCTGCAATGCAGGAAACCACTGCCCAGTGTCACTCTGACCGGCTGCCTCATGAGCACAACAGCAGAGGGCTTAAGGACAGCCGCTTTGCCTGCAGGCCAGGCCGACCTCCTGTGCTATGCATCCTGTTCCTTCTTGTATTTTTCTTTGGAATTCAGGCCCCTAATTATGCCCTGGCCTTGCCAGCTGCCCCTGCAGGACAGGCTGCAGGAGGGAGCCGGAAGTTGCTGACTAAACCTCCCCTCCTCCCCACCCAACACCAGCCCTGTTTATTATGTTTGTCTGCTGGGGCTTGGGGTGTCATGCTAGAACTTGGGCTTTCTGATGAAAACCACCACAGGATTTCAGGAACCAAAGAAACTGCATCCTCTCATAATCCAGGATTTGACAGTATTTTGTATCTTGTAAAAATATTTCACTGGCAAGCTGCATATTTATAATTAAACCATCTCTGGCTTACGATATAAGCCTGCTAACATGTGCTAAGTTGTATTCATGAAACTGCACACAAAGATGTGTAACTAAAAAAATCTGTGAGAGAGCTGATTTCCAGAGAGAAGAATCTTGGAATTAAAGCAAGATGTGCATAGACACCAACCTTAAGAAAACGTTTACCCTCAAAAATGTTGAAAAAGAATATTACTCATTAAAATGCATAGCTACTTAACTGAAAGCTATGCATAGGGTATTTAAATAAAACATCATTCTAGGAAACAAAACCGGAAAGGAACTATATAAAATCAAAATAGATACCCACAGCCTATCAATTCCAAGAATAACTACATTCTATGAAAAATTTTAAAAAAGCCAATTTACAGAATCATCCCAGAAATGCTTAAATTCTAAACCAACTTTTCCCAAATCTTAAACATTATTTTCATTTGAGTAGGGCTTATGTAATCTGTGAACATAAATTACTTGTTTGCTAAGGAAAGTTCATTTACAGCCTGCTACTCCAGTAATATATATCCTTATCTAGGTAATGCTATGTCAGGAACTTCTTGTTTGAAATCTATACTATCACCTTCAGAAAACAGAAATTTAGATGTGTAATAATTATGCCCTAGCAATCCTCCTTACAAACACGTAACACTGAGAACATTACAGTAATTTCCTGGAATATTTCTCCCAAGCTTACTGATTTCAACTTGAAGTATTTTCTTCCTATCAATTATCTAGTATGAGCATCGTAAAAATGTGAAATGTCATGACTGTAGTTATCTGAAAGAAAAAAAGTAGATCAGACTGCTAACCCCACTCTTTTTCATCTTTTAAAAGTTCTATTTTTAAGTAATTTTAAACATATACAAGAACTGGAAAGGCAGTACGAAGTGTTCAAGTGCACCCTGGGCCGCTTCTACAGTACTGACGTCTTGCATAGCTGGGGCTGAGCTACCAAAACTAGAAATTAACACTGGTACCTAGCTATTAACTAGGGACTTGATTCAAGATTTAGCAGTCTTCCCACAAATGGCCCTGAAGAATTGTTTTGAAAAGTAATCTCAGCAAGAGTCACAAATTTACAAGACTGTGTTAAGCTTTAGCACATTCCATATACTGGAGCTGAGAGAAAAGGCCTGCTCCCTATTTCTATTTCTGTAAACTGAAGCTTAAGAGAACTTAGCATACCAGCCCCATTCTAAGGCAGAGCTAGACACTTCATTGTGCAATATATATCACAACTTGGCTTTTTATAAATGGGGCCAAAGAGGAGCAACAGGCCAGCTTTTTGGCTTCTCACTATAAACAAGAGAAGTTTAAACAAAAGTAAAATGCTCTAATTTTTTTCCTCATATCTAATCTTTTTTTTTACAGAAGTTGTTGCTTATATTCAAATTCTAGAAGATACAAAATTAATATTTTTTCAAAATCAATGTTTCTGCCTAAATATAAATGTATTTATATTTCCCCTTAAAATTAAATATTATAATGATGGAAAAATTATTTTTGATCTCAGTCCTTTCCTCTTCCAGTGAGTTTAGTACTCTATTTCCAGTGCTGGTGGCCAGTGAAAGTCCTGTCCACCTCCAGAAATGATTAATGACCCTACATGCAAGTCCACTCCAAAGGTGACCAGGAGGGCTCTGCAGGAGGAAAAGGAAAGGCTGCCCAAGAACACATCTTGGCCGTACATAAAAAGTTCCAGCGCTTCCATAAGCCTCAGGGACCACGCTTGACAGTCTAGAGCAGTGGTTCTCAACCTTTCTAATACCGTGACCCCGCAATACATTTCCTCATGTTGCGGTGACCCCCAAACCAAAAAACAATTTTGGTAGCTACTTCAAAAATGTAATTTTGCTACAGTTATGATTCAGAATGGCTTTAGGCAACCCCTGTGTTTTGGTCGTCAGACCCCCGCTGGGGTTGCACCCCACAAGTTGAGAACCACTGGTCTAGAGAGATCCCAGTAGAAAGTCCTAAGTTTAAAAGTCACTCTTCTCCCTTTTCCTTAGGCCAGCCAGTCAATTCCCAGTCAATTTAAATATCTGCAAGTGACCTGGATTCACACTAATAACTGACACAGCAAACAGCTCTGTACCTGGCCACCCTATGTGAGTCCCTGGTTAAGTGTTTTACAAGAAACCAAGGAAGGAAAACAACCCGGCGCTGTCCTCAAGGAGCTTGCGGTCTGGCTCTCCTGTCTCCAAAACTGGTTCTCACATCAGCTGAAGAGCAGCCACATACTTCAGTTTATGGACGAATGCTAAACCAAAGTCATTCGTAAGATCCGATTAAGTTTCTGAACAGCCAGGCATGGTGGCTCACACCTGAAATCCCAGCACTGGGACGCTGAGGCAGAAGGATCGGTGTGAGTTCGAGACCAGCCTGGCTACAAAAGTGAGTGCAAGGCCAGCCTGAACTGCACAGCAAGACCCTGTCTCAAAAAGACCAAAAAAAAAAAAAAAGAAAAGAAAAATTAAGTTTCTGGCATACAAAAAAAGAAGGACCCCTGACTTCTGCCAGGCTTGAAGCACCCACCCCTATGCTACCTAACCAAGAAGAGAAAGAACTGCAACCCATCTGATCCTCAATTTGCAGAACTCAAATTTTTAAAATTTCAACATTTCTAAGCAGTTACAGGGATATAACCTTCCATTCCCGCTCTACCCACTAATGTACTAGGATAGCTCTACTGTGCAAAGAAAAAAGAAAAGATGCTTTAGCTAATGACATAACTCAGACTGATGTATTTCTTAAAAAAAAAAAAAAAAGATGTTAGCAAAGGCCCATTTTGCTTCGACTGATATAATCAGCTTTAACAAGAACAAGGGTCAGCACTTTGGAACTACAATTCTTTTCAGAAATGAAACCCGTGGCTTCTCAAAGGCTTATAAATGCTTGCTTTCACCCCATTGCTCACCGTGTAATCGATCCCAGTGATATTTTAAACAGCCAACTTTAAACAAATCCCCGGCAAGGAGTTAGGGATCTCCACAGAGACAAAACATCATGGAGCCCTCAAGCTCGTCTCCTACAACTAAGGAGTTACAAGGCTCGCCACTCCACACTTACAACTCTGTTCTTCACTAATCAGGCAGCCTGGCTGGGTGATGTGAAATTCGCCGTGCTGCCTCTCAATGAGCAGACGCGAAGGGAGCCCATCGCCAGGAGAAGGGGGATTTCTCTACTGAAGTTGGTGCTCTGGGTCCCTTTCAAAGCACACAGAACGATCACTACCCACAAACTCTGCCCAGTCCCTGCCGCCAGCTGTGGTCCACGGTCCACCAGCTCAGCAGCAAGCAACATACAGCCCTCTGTGCCTGCGCAGACCGAGGACCAACAGCCAACGGCCCGGATCTCCAACAAAGTAAAAATGCGGGCTGTTTACCCGTGCCAGAGTGTCAAACGTCTTTAATGTTTAAAATGCGCTCTCTGCTGTTAGTAAAAGTCCCTTCACCACATAAAAATAATTTCTTAAAAGTCTAACATATTTATTCCTCCTGACTAAACACAGAAGCCTATTTTGCAACCCGGTTTTAAGGCCTAATAGCAGGCTCCTTTTTAAAAAAAGAAAAAAAAAAAAAAAAAAACGGAAAAGAAAGTCTGCTACCACCACCGCGCGTGGAGCCTCGTGCTACTCAGAGCCGCTGGCAAGCTGTTTCGTGAAGCCCGCTGAACACACGCGCAAGGGCTCCCGTGCCCGCTCGCCACCCCCATGTGTGTCCTGGCTAGGGTGGGCGACGACCCAGGAGAGGACCCGGGTGACCACGCCAGGCTCGCGCCGCACCGGACTCCACTCGGTCCCGGTGTCTCAGCCGACCGCGTGAAGGCTGCTCCCATCTGCTGCGCCCGGTGCGCGGTGACCGCGCAGCCTGCATAGACAGGCGGCCACCGGGCCAGGCTCCACGGGAGCCGAGGGAGGGTCGGGAGGGCCCAGAGGACGGGACCGGAACCGGGGACGCCGCCCGCGGGAACCAGCCAGCAAGGCCGCCGGGCTACCGGGGTGCGCGGGCAGGGGGCAGAGGAAACGGGCGCCGCTGGACTCGGGGTCGCAGGCGACAGCGCGGTGCCCACGCCCGCCGCTGCCGCCCGGAACTTCGGGCAAAGTTTTCCTCAGCTCCCGGCAGAGCCGGCCCAGAGCTCGGGGAGGCGGCCACGACCCCGCGCACCAGCCAGGCCCGGAGGGGACGCGCGAGCGGGTCCCGGACGCGCGCTCCCCGCGCTAGGAGCCCCTTGTTTCCCGCCCCGGTCCTCGCCTGCCGCGACCGGCCCGACCCCAGCTCCGCCGCCCTCCCGGGCGCTCTCTCCGGCCGCAGAGGCGCCGCGCTCACCTGAGAACGTGTCCCCCGCCGCGGTCAGCAAAAGTCCGGCCAAAGTCGCCAGGCAAGTCCCAAGTCCCCGCATGGTGCCGCGCGCCGGGCCGCTCCCCGCGCGTGGGGCCCGAGCCCGCGCTGCCGGGCGCCAGGACCGCGTCGCCGGCCAAAAGGCAACAGTTGCCCAAGTGGGGACCGCGGCCCCGGCCCGCCCGCGTCCTGCGTCCTCGCCAGCCGGCGCCCTGAAGGAGCAGAGGGCGCGTCCGCCCAGCCGGCTCGCTCCGCCCGCCGCCGCCGCCCGACCCGACCCGGCGCGACCGCCGCGAGCAGCGCGCGCCCCGCCCCGCGCCCGCACCGCCAGCCCCGGGCGGCGCCGATGGCCGAGCGCGCTGGCTGCGCGGGCTCCGCTGCCCGACTGCGCGCCGCCGGGCCGGCCCGAGCTCACGTCACGCGCCCGAGCCGCGGCGCCGCTAGAGGGCGCAGCGCACCCCGCGCCCCGGCCTGGCCCGCGGCGTTCGGCGGGGGCGCGACCAGTGAGCCCCACAGCGCGCGGCCCGCGGTGCCCTCAAGGCCCGCCTGCGACCGGCGTAGGGGACGGTCCTGGCCTCGAGGCGGCGCCGTGCGGGCTCCACGCAGCCGACAGAAGTTTGTCCCAGGTCGCCGGCGGGGAGGAGTTGGAACCCTGGCAGGGCGCCCCCGCGGCCTGCACTTAGGTCCCTGGCGCTGAACGGCTGTGTCGCTGAGCGCGGTCCCTGCACCCCTGGGGTCGCGGGAAGGAAGCCGCCCCCAATACAATACACACCCGCGCCAGGCCAGCGCTGTGCCTGGTGCTGGGGCTGAATGCTGTGCAAGAGCGAGGCCGACCGGAGCGAGTCCAGTCTGGAAATGTTTGCGTTGGGCACTTGGGGTCTGAGATGACTGTTTTTAGTAAACGAATAAAAACGCTTTCAGTGCCTCAGTGAAAAGGCAGAAAATGGAAATGGTAATTTTTGAAAAAGTGACGTTTCCATTTCCTTCCACGTTGAGCCGGCACCACGCAGCTGCAGGATTCAGGCCTGCACAAGTGCAGACATTGGGCAAAGTAGCAAAGGACCACAGGACCCAGCTGGAACCTGCAGGAGAACGGTGCTTGCCCAGCACCGCCCCTACTGCTCCTTAGGCAATGCCGCCCTGATCAGGGCGCCTCAGAGACCTCACACACAAAGTGACCCTGAGCAAAGCCGGCAGGTGGGGATGCCTTCTGGCTGTTGTCACCCAGGGAAATTGAGGATCAGGAATTCCACTTACTGTATCTGCAGCAGAGCTGAAGAGTCTGAGCAGTAATCCTTTACTTTTTACTAGGACCCTGTCCCACCCCGCCTAGCTGCGCCCAAATGTGCACCTGTTGCGTCTTCTCTTTAACTGCAAAATAAAATTTGCTAGGGAGGGAAGGCCCCTTCTTCAAAAGGCTTAAGCAGAAATGTTGCTCTATCCAGTTTGATCCAGGCTCTACCAGAGAGCATGTGTTTGTTTGTTTGTTTTGAGAAATGATCATTGTTGTCCCACTCCAATTTTAGGCTGGTGGAAGCACGGAGGATGCCAATAAGGAGGTCCAATGAAAGTCCATCTAAAAAAAAAGAAAGTCCATCTAGTTCCACTGCTTAAGCACAAGTCCTTTAAGGTGAGGGAAGGGGGTCATGTCAGGGCAGGCTTCATCCACATTGTACATGGCTCTTGTTAGCTAATACCCACTGGGCAGCGAGTGCGGTATGCCAAGAACGTGCTGATTACCTGTGCAGGCTGCTGTCTCCACCCAGGCTCTCTCTGAGGCAGAACTGGAGCTTAAGATTTAAGTGTGGGTGACTTCTAATGGGGGAAGTGACCCAAACAGGGAGAGTAAGAGAGGGAGCCCAAGAACAGATGGAAGGCAGCACGGGTTGGGGAAAACACACCCAGTGTGATTAAATTTTAAAATTATGGCAGTAAGAGCCGCATGGCCGTTACTCTTAAGGCCTTCCCACTCAGATGGAGCACCCTTGTCCCCCTGTGCCGGCGCTTCCTGGAACCGCTCTGGGAGTGTCCTCCTGAGTGTTTCTATGAGCCGTGTGCAGGAATCTTTAGCATATAGGAGTGGAGCCCAGAGGGGAGCACGCAGGAGGGGAGAGGGATGAGGCTGAAAACGTGGACTGTGAGGTGACTGTATGCAACAAGCCCCTGCAAGGAATGTGACCACGCTGCAAATGTATATGTGTGCGATGCATAGACAGAGAGAGAGACAGAGAGAGAGAGAGAGAGAGAGAGGTATGAAAGGGTCCAGAGAGAGAAAGGAAGAGGGAAGGAAAAGAGGGGAAAGGGGTTTTTAAAGAATAAATGAGAATACCATGAATGCTGCTGCAGTGTTCCACCCAACAGAAATGCAGACTCCCAACAACACTGCACAATGTCTTCAGCCACCTTATTCACAGGATCTGCCATTGTACAACTTCCCGCTCATCTCCAAAGTCGACATGACCGTGCATGGGAAGGGTTTTGAATGGATTCAGGACACCAAGGCAGCCAGGACAATGCAGCCGATGACCCTAAGGAGAGAAGACTGCAGAGTGCTCTCAGGATGTGGCAAGAGTAATGGGCCAAGTGTGTGGCACCAAGAGGGACAGTTTTGAGGCAACCCATGGCTCTGTGCCTTTACTGTCATCAATTTTTCAGAAATGTAAACATTCACCATAAGCATTTTGACCATGCCATACATAGGGTGTATCAATGAACCAGCTACACTGAGGATTTGGGGATCAGAGTGCTGCAGCTACAGCACTACACTAGAGCCCCAGAATCCTCAGAGCCACACCCCTCGCTCCTTGGCTCTACCTAAAGCTCAGTGCAGGCTCTGAGTCTCCCTTGCCCCTGCATTTTGCTCTGCACTCGGCCAGCACTAGGCTGCCTGCCGCCCACACCGCAGAGGCTACATGACTTTCCCAGCAGCTCTTGGGCTCACAGGCATGGGTGCCATTCGCTCCCTCATGGGTAGCCAGGCAGGGTGGCCTGAGCCTGAGGGGAGGCCTCTACTGAAGGTGATCCAACTCTACTCACGGCTTTCCAGGTGGTACAGTTGCTTTTAAGCAGTGGAGATTTCTTATTTTAGTCTAACTACATCAGCCTCGGTTCTCAGGGGACAGTAGCAACATGTACATTGTGGCTGATCAGAGTCAGGGGTGCTCTGAAGCCGGGCCGTCACATAATGATGCAGGACAAGCCCAAAGGTAGAGCTACTTATCATGTGTGCAAATGTTTCAAAGTTGTTGGTCAACGGAAAGCTACCAATATATTATATCTTCCTAATCTTCCTAGTATACTTTGACAAAGAACCAAATGGAAAGATAGGAAAACGCCTGTTTTCCTTTTCCTCTTCTGGGAGACATGAAGAGGTAACTAGCACTTGTCCCAGGACTTAGCATGCAACATACAGGGCTACCTCAGAGCCACACCCTAGCCCTTCCTGTAATTTTTATGTAACAAAGACTCAGCGAAATACCAAAAACAACTGAATATATCCGCATACATGTCTAGATTTTCTATTAAGGAAGACTTAGCTGTATGGATAGGCACCTAACTCATAGATTCTCATCCATTTGTGCCAGAAAATTGGTGTTGCCCTTGATTTTACACAGCCACCATGCTGCCGCAGTCCAGATTTTCACATGCTTTGTGTTCTGTCAACAGCGATGCCCTACCACGCTGCTGTCCTGTGGTCTGCAGCCTGGCCTGGAGTTCGGTTTTATTCTTGGTGGCGCTAGTGATGCATCAAATGCTCGGGGAGCACATGTGGCCAGTGGCTGCAGGTGTGGACAGCAGAGCCACAGGACATGTCCACTATCACAGAAAGTTCAACTAGATAACAGTGACCTGGAAGGTTAATGAATCGGGTTATGTAAATCAAAATATTGCTATCTTTAAATCAGAAAATTAAATTTACTTTTTGACAGAGGTTGGAAGTTATTTTCTTCCCAATGATTCAAAGTAGCTTCTTAGAATTAAAAGCTAAACTACAAATCATGACTATGAATATCAACATTTAAATACAATTATTTGAAAGCTTATCATTTTATCATTTGCAATTTTAATTAGATCTTATAATTTTAACTGCAACATAAATATGCTAGCAACTCCAGTGTCCAGTACACACCCAGTTGCTAATACAAGGAGTCAGCATTGTGTTTTGCATGCTGTATATCTGTGCTTTTAACTGTAACATATGTGAACTTTGCAAGGCAATGTTCAGTTGCCACAAAGAATTCCGTGCAAATGTTATAACAGCAAGTGGCTCCCACCAGGTCATGGATTGGGATACGCAGAGAAGCAAGACATTTGGCATTGCCAGGCAACAGTAGCCATTGTCTAAGACTGTACGTTGGCCTTGCTGTTTAAAGTGAAGCAGCTGACCCTTGAACTTGCTTTTCTTCTAATCATGTGCCAGTGCTGCCTGTCAGCCAGGCATGCACCAGTGCCCATGTTCAGGGTCCCTCGCAGCGCCTCTAGAGCACCTCCTAGGCACTGGGTGTGCCCGCCTCTTGTTTTGTGTCTGAGGGCCAAGATACGGTAAAGTATTTTCTAGGGCCTGAACAGAGCAGGTGCTTGGGGTGATGTTTTGCCCTCAACAAACCCTGAATACTAGAGTCCTACACATCAGGTGATCATGTGTTCCTTTCATAAATCCAGTTGTATAGGTTTGTGATGCTCAGGAGCCTGAGAGCATAGATGATCTGGTTTTGTCTTAACCCTGTGGAAAAGCAGTGATGTGTTTTCCCCTTCACCCTTTTCTCTCTGGTTCCAAGCAGGAGGTATGATTGGAGAATACAGAGAATGTTTAAACTTTTAGAAATTGTCCTAAAAAGACACATTGCTATTGATCTATCCCAAAATTTTCCCCCTCGCCTAGAACATGCTTAGCCTGTGGCTCTCCACACTTATGAAGCAGCCCTGGAAGTCCTCTTCTGCCTGGATTCTTAAGGAGGTGTGGCCAAAGACTCAGTGAATGCGATGCCCACTGTCTCCCACAGAAAGGCTCCAAAAATGCTAGTTTGCTCGTCCGTTTTATTTGCCAGATCTGGCCCTGTCCTTCCAGAGCCTCCTCAAAGTCCAAATGAGCGTGAAATAGAAACATTCTGAATCAGTTCAAGACCCCACGGCGGCCAAGACAGCACAACTAGAGATGTTCATGGAAGAAAACCTCCAGGACTGTTTCAGAAAGGGCCAAGAATGAGTGGGCATGGCACTCGTGCCCGTAATTCCAGCACCCTGGGAGGCTGAGGCAAAAGAACCACAAGTTCAAACTCAGTTTGGTATGTTGCCTGAAAATGGTCTAAAAACATGTCTGAAGGTGAGCGTGAGCAGGGATGCAGTTCAGTGGGAGGCCTTGGGTTTGATTCCTGAGAACCGTGCAGAAAGGAGAAGATGAAAGCGGCAGGAACATGGGCTGAGCTCCAAGTGCAGGGAAAACAGTCTGTGGAGAGCTCATGGCAATGTGTCTTTTGCTGTAATAAGCACTGTTGCGCCTATCATTCCTACTGTGTCTGAGCACCCTCGGCTGCAGGTGTCCACAGTGCTTGGTCTCTCCGGTGCAGCCTTGCTCAGCTCTGGCAGGAAAACCATCTGCAGCAGCAGCAGCTGTTTCGGGCTTGACTTCCAAACCCATTCATGCCAAAATGGACACTAAAACTGAAAACTGACCTGACCACCAGCCATCAATGCTACATATGATTCTGCACTCGGAGGCAGACCACACACGGAAAGCCCTGCGCCATCCACGGCATCACCTCAGCTGCCAAATCCATCTCCGGCACTGCCCAACTGGCTGTCGCAATCAGGGAAAAGGAAAAGGCTAGGCCAGGGCTGGTGATGTGCACCCATAACCTCCGCACTCAGGAGGAAGAGGCGGGACAATTGCTGAAGTTTGCAACTAGCCTGGGCTACATAGCAAAACCTGGTCACACAAAAAAAAAAAAAGAAAGAAAAGGAGAGGCAGTGACTGTCCCTGTCTTCACATGTGTTTTCCTCCTAGGTCCAGCTGTGACAATCACTGCTCAGTCCCACATGCATGAGGACCGCATAAGTCTGAGATAATAAATAGAAGATGTGTGCTTCCACAAGGATGCCAGAGAGCATGTTGAAAAGAGGAGGAAGGGGGTGGGGGGAGTGAGGAAGGAAGGGGAGGCACGGAGGCTTCCTGGGATCTGGAGTACGACTCTGCTTGACCCCAGGCTTGGGATCAGCTCCTTTCATTTTCATGTCCCCACCCTGTGGAGGTGGTGTTGTAGGTATCACCTCCAGGGATCAACTCCCATCCCTGAGAGAATGTGGTTCTTTATTATGTCGATCTCTGACGAAGCAGAGCTTAAGGGACCAGTGTCCAAGGCCTCTCCAGTTTCCACGCTCTTTTCTTTACCCAGGGCCTGTGTGAGTCACAGGACTCCAAAGCAGCTCAGCCCATGGCAGGCAGATTGCCGGCTCATTCACACCCACCCTGGGGTCTATGTAACTCCACTGTGGTTTCGCTTTGGGAAGCACTGAGGTAGTACCTATATGCTGGACAAGTGCTTTGCACCTCAGCTGCACCCCAGCCTCCTCACAGAAGTGAGAGGAACAAACAAAGCTTTTCACCCAGAACTGCCTTCAGTTCACTCTCCTTTTGGGCACTGTCTTAGTCCATCTCCTGAGACTGCATTATCAAACTATGCAGAGATGAAGGTAATGTGGTGCCTCTGAGGCCCAAGGTTCAGGGGGCTTAATCCGGGGTGCCTTCTTGATGGCAAAGCACTGAGATGGTGCAGGGCACCACATGTGCATTAGTCACTGTATGTGCTCCCTTGGGTCTCTCCCCGCCCCCCTTAGAAAGGCCCTAGGATTCATGCGTCCCACCTGTATCAGTTACCTTTATGTTATTGGGATAAATTACCTGAGACCTGCAACTTACAGGAGAAGTTTGCTTCAGCTCACGGTTGCAGAGGGCACAGTCCATAGCTGGTGAGCCCCAAGGCAGAAATGTTGTGGCAGAGGAGCCTGGCAGAGGAAACCACTCAAATCATGGCATCCAGGAAGCAGAGAACAGGAGAATGGCCTGGAAGGAGGGGTTCAGGACCAGATAAAGCTCCGCGGACATGCTTCCATGGCCCGCACAGATGTGCCAGAGCTGTGCTCTCCTGATCTCTATGTCTCAGAACCCAGTCAAGCTGACGATGAAGACCAACCAGTTGAGCCCAAGGCTCATTGGCCCCTGAGCACATCTTCAGCCATGTGCATCTCCATACACACCTGCTCTTCTGGATGCAGCAGTGAGGCCATAATGCCCTGTACCGTACTTTCCCCAGTCTTGGCAGTCCCAGAATTGCTCAGAAACTCAAGTCCAAAGTCTCCTCTGAGACTCAGAACAAATGTTCAGCTGTGAGTGCCTCTGAAACCAAGAAAACAAGTTGCATTCTCGCAGGAAACAATGGTACAGGGTAAACATTCCCTTTCTTAAAAGGACAAACAAGAGACTAGAAAGGTATAGGACCTAAGAGTATCCTAAACATAATCACCTCTGAAAGGACACACCTCTGAACATCAAAATGGCGTTAATTTCCACCCCCTTGATATGGAGCTAAACAATAGAGCCAAGTGTCAGAAAAGGCAAATCATATGCACTCCATCACAAATGCACAATGTTCTTCCTGAGCCAGGAAGAACAGAAATGGAAAACTTCACTGGCTTGTTGCAGGGAGAAGAGGAAGCCAGGGCAGCTAAACTTTTAGCAGGGAGACCCTGTTCTCACCGGAATAGAAGAAATGGAGTGGGCAAGTGTCCTGTTTTGTAGCTATTCATGTCCTGCCTAAGGTCACAACCTGTCACTGACAAAAAGCAAAGCTCTCCCAGGCAGAGTTTAAAACCACTGCTGTATAAAGTTTTAAATCTCTAGGCTTAAGTTTTAAATGCCATCTCACAGCCTGATCAAAAAGGGAGAGGCAATAGGTTTTAGTTCTTTGCTTTGCCCGTATCGCTCTCAGAATATAAATTAATCCATGCATTGCCGGCCTGGGGCAAGGCATTTGCATAGAATACTCTTTCCCATTGCTTTTCTATGGTGCTGGAGGTTGAGCCTAGGGCCCTTACACTGAGAGATGTCCCCAGCCCGTAATTTGAGGTGGGATCTCTCTCTCCAAGCCGATACATTCCCCAGGCTGGGCTCAAACTTGCCTTCCCCCAATTCAGCCTTTCAGAGTGCTGGAATTACAGGTGTATGATGTACTCCCAAGCCTCACCATGCCACGCCACGCACCATCATGCCATGCACCACCATGCCTCGCTGCATATCCTGTTTTTAATATTCACTCTCGTGTTGTCAGGCTGCATGACACTGGGCAAGCCACTTGGCCTCTTTAGGCTTCAGTTTCCTATCTGCAAAATGCTAAGGCTAATTGTACCAGTTTCAGAGTTGCAAATGGATCCGGGCACATAGTCCATGATATACTCATTGATCTTGGGTCATGCCATAACAGAACTCAGGATACAGTTTGCTGTGTCTAAAGATAATCTATCCCCCTGAAGAACCTGTGCTAGATGCTTGGTCCCCATCACCCTGGTCCCGAAAGCCGATGGCATCTTTCATAAATAGAACCTAGTGGAGGCGGCTGAGTCACACGGCCTATCTGAAGGCATCAATCCTGGTCTCACCGGAGTGGACTGGGCCTTGCAAGATTGTTAGAAGAGAGAGTGCCTGACCCCTTTGTAGTCTCTTGCTTTGCCTGTCATGTGACTTTTCTCTGTCACGTGAGATGCTACCTGCACAGGGCCTTCTCCCAAAGCCAGCATCGATGACATGTTTTGGACCCCCAGAACTGCTACCTGGGTGAACTTCTTTTCTTTATAGCATTCATGTTCTTCAGTGTTTTGTTACAACAATGGAAAATAGACTAAGACAAGTTCTTGTATTTAGTCTTACCAAGTGGGCTTGGATGTCTACAATTTACAAAAAGTCATATTTTTATAAAAATATTATTCTGATTATGACTTTCATCTCTCTGCAATTTTAGGTAAAAATGGTTTGAGCAGGCTGATAATGTTTTTAAAAAGTTCCCTGTGTAGGCATGGCTGTAACAGCAGCAGAATCCTATGAGTCCACCTCCAGATAGCAGAAAACAGTCTTGCAGCTGCTCGAGCGCCTGAGCTCATAGGAACATCAGGTTACAGCAGTGCCCTGCTGGAGAAGCACTGCCACACCTGCCCTCTGGAGGATGACTCAGGTCAGCCACAACCTCCTGCCCTGGGTCCCTCTGTGGCACAGGTCATCCGGGGCCCTTTCCATCCTTTCCCCTGCCTACACAAAGCAGTCTTCTGCCCAGAATAGCCTGTCTGCTCTGTCCTTTCCGGAGGTACAGGCGGGGCAGGCAATTTCCTTTCCAGACCTCGGGCTCCATCTCCATGACCACCAGCACTGGTGGCGGCAGCAGCGGAGGCTGGAACCACCTGCCTGCACTACGTCAGCAGTAGCCTTCAGGCTGGCTAATCACACATAGAAAAATGAGAAAGGCGAAAGCTAATTTCAAACATTTGATTGGAGCCCTAGGGCAGCCACTGGAGTCACTCTAGTCCTTCTGTCTAAGTGCCCTAGAAGTCCCAGAAGAAAATGCTTTCTGCCAACTTTTCAGGGCTGGGAAGTTTTGAGAGACGCGCTGGCTCTCTCCAGGAGTGGGAAATGCCACCTCGCTGCTTGAATCACTGTCGGTTCAAAGGCACAGGCACAGGCTCCTCACACGGCTGCTGCTTTCCACGTGGGGGTTCATTAAAGGAGACAGCAGCTGGCTTGTGTCCCTCTTTCTGCCCAGAGGCTTTGAACTAACATTTCCTATTAGTTCTCGTGCTTTTGCAGGAGACAACTGTTGTGCTCAGAGCACAGTGTGGAGGTTAGTCAGGTTTTCCAAAATTCAGGATGGAAATATGGTTCTCTATCATGTTCCCATGGATTCTTATTTCCTTTTTTATTTCACTGTCTTTAAAATAAGGCTTTGAAGTCAAGAGGTATATTCCTTAAAGCTCAGCTTGACTAATGTTATTAAGAAACGCTATGCTAACAATGTCATTTCTACTTCGGATTAAATTATTGCAACAATGGTGTCCCAGGTCCTGTGATTTCTAATAAGGTTGGCTTTCCAGAGGAATATGAAAAAAGGAAGATTCAATATTCACATCAAAGAAAAGATCATCTCTGCTTTCTCTTCATCTTCCATGCTTCAGAGTTTCCCAATGTTGCAGTTGGAATTGATGATTTCTAGACAGACATTGCTGTCCACACAAGACAAGCCACTGCGGAAAACATTCAAACTTCTTCTGGCGCGTTTTTCAATGAAATGTACCTGAATTCATGCTGAAAACAAAGCGTTGTGCTAGAGCTTTAAAGGTCTGAAGTACGTGCATGGTTGCTTTGCCCAGTTTAGTGATGAGAGTAAGATCTACTCCCAGACTGAGACGGTGCAGGACAAGACGTGACGTTGAGGTCATGGCCACTCAGCCGGCAGGAACTGGCAGAGCTGCAGTTTTTATGCAAATATTCTAATTCCTGAGCCTTCTTTTCTAATAACTGTGCTGTATTTTCCATTTTCATTTTGATCTCTTCAAAGAGCAAAAATTCCTCCTCAAATTGTTGTCCAAATTTGTCATTCTCTGGTCCCATGCTGTGCTGATCTTTCTCTCTCTCTCTTTCTTTCTTTCTTTCTTTCTTTCTTTCTTTCTTTCTTTCTTTCTTTCTTTCTTTCTTTCTTTCTTTCTTTCTTTCTTTGTGATACTGAGGACTGATCTCAGGACCTTGTGTTAAAACAGACGCTTACACTGCTGAGTATCTCCCCAGCCCAGATCTCACTTATATAATGATTTAAACAGTTTATCTAAACTGTAGTCATCCTTCCAGCAGGGTCAGGAGGTGTGACAGAAATTGACAGTGGGTGCTTGAATTTTAAACATTCACCACAACAAAGGACCACTGCCATTAATTCTCCTCAGAATATTTCCCTTCACTCTGACTAAACTTATCCCATTACTGTTGTCACTTTCTGCAGCAGTTCTGGAAGTCTTCCTTCGTGAATGTCTTTATGAAATATGATCAAAATCTGGTGAATGCTGCTGCCCAGAGCCATCCAACAGGCTCAAGACAGTAGGACAGTGTCTTCATTCATCTCACTCACCAGGTCTGGCATCGTGCAATTCCTGGCTCTTCCCCAAAGTCAAAATGACCATGAAAGATAGAAGATTTGAGTCTATTCAGGACTTTGAGGAAGCCAGGACAGCACAATTGGTGACACTCATGAGAGAAGACTTTCAGAACTGCTGCAGAAACTGGTAGTGATGGCGGGCTTAGCGCGTTGGAAGTGAGGCACGGTGCTCTGAGGAGGCATCGTGGCACTGTGTCTTTTCTATAGTTAACTCTTTATTTATACATGCTTCATTTCACCTCCTAAATTAGGACTGAGGTTATCAATAGATAACAGTAGGTGCTGAAGTGAAGGGTAGTAGTTAAGGACAGCACTCAGCCTGAGTTCCAAGTCCTGCTTCCCTACCCCTGCCTCGAGCAAACCATTCAGCCCTTCCCTGGTTCCTCTTCAGTTTTGTAAGCTCTCACAAGAATCCCCTATGAACACATGCATCCTGTTAAGCACATTTCCTGTCATTACGTCAACAAGTACATGGCTTTCATTTCTCCCTTGAAAGACTACAAGGGCTGAGGAGACAGCTCAGTAGAATAAATGCTTGTGGGTCCTGAGTTCAATCTCCAGTACCACACACACACACACACAAAAAAAAAAAAAAAAAAAAAAAAAAAAAAAAAAAGAAGGAGGAGGAGGAGGAGGAGGAGGAGGAGGAGGAGAAGGACAAGGAGGAGAAGAGGAAAAGAAAGACTACTGGCAGCAGGCAGTCTAGGAAACATGGCCACTTTGGGAGCCCGAGGAGCCAGCCCTCATTGGCTGCTGTGCCACCGTGGCCTGCAGCCACTTTGTTCCTGGGACGGTAGGAGCAAGTGCCTCCTGTATACCCGCATGGGAAGAGGGAGGAGCAGGAGGGAGCAGGGTGGCTTCTTCACGTGGGCTGCTCAGGGAACCGTTCCTAACTGGGTTTCCCTCCAAATCATCAGCCAGCAGCTGCGCCTGGCTGCGGCAGAGCTGGGCCGGTCACTCTTCCAGTGTCGGGCTCTCTGGTGCAGGGTGGTGACAGTGCCAGATGAGTGGGCTCAGCCCCAGTGGCACATGTGCGTCAGCATTTTGCCTGCGTGGTTTCTTCCTGACCTTCTGAATCCTGCTCAGAAAAGGGTTCTCTAACTGCTCCCACAAGCACTGCTCCCTCTTTTCTCTTTGCACCTTGGATTCAGAATGCCCAGCGTATTCGGCAAGCTTAGGGGCACCATGATCATTGTGTTCCCAGTAAACAGGGTCTTGCTGCTGCCCTTGGAACACTGCAGGGCTCCCAGACTGCCTAGGGTTAGGGTTAGGGTTCAGGTTAGGAGCCCCAAAGAGCAAAGAGGGTACCTGCCCTGCACCTTAGGGAGGTGAGTGACAAACTGCGGAAGTCACAGCCAGGAGAACAAGAAGAGGACAACCATCCTCCTCCTGCTGCAGGGAAGGGTTGGAAGGAAAATGAAATGAAAGCGGTGTGAGTGGCCAGGCATGAAGGCAGAGCGGCCCGTAGCGCAGCCTGGGAGCAGGGCACATCTTCCACAGAAATCCTAAATTTGATGTCCCCCTGATCTTACCTGGTTGGTTACTGTAACTGAAAGCTACACAGGAAAGGAGCTAGTAAGACTGCATTGGGTGAGAAAATGAGTGAGTTGAAAGATACGCGCAGTGGGGTGTGCGTTTACCAGTTTGGTGGGATGTGAGTCCCCCACATTTAGTGGGCTGGGGTGAACGGGTCTTACCACAATGTGGCTGAGATGTCAAACCCTGCTCCTCCAAAATGTGCAGATTTCTCCCAGCCTCAACATTCTTTCTCTTCTTTGCACTCCCAGGGCCTCCTGCTGAGACACTTAGGTGCCCGGAATCAGTTAGATAAGGGAATGATGATAAAAATACAGAATTAGGAAGAAAGAAAAACGTCTAAGTCTCAAGGGTGCCTGTATTTTTCTTATTGTGCAGTGGAAAAGAGAAACCACTCAATGAGAAGGCAAGGCTGTGTCCCTGCTTCTGTGATCCAGGGCTGTTCTTCAGGATGGAAGAAAAGCCTGGGCAGTAATGCCTGTCCTGAAGGACATCTGAGAAGGGAGAATCAGGACTTCCTTTTGGGAAACAGCGCTTCGTGCTTAGATCACGGCTTGCACCATGCATGTTCTTCCATGTGGAACTTAAGTGGATGTCTTGAAGCTTTGATGAAGTTCCTAAGTTCAGCTTTTCCCTACCAATAGAATTACCTGGAATTTAAGAGAACGGTTTGCTCAATAGAGAGTTGGACCGTGTATTCCCGCCTGACACACTCGTCGTTGTCTCGTGAGATAGACATGTAGGGAGCAACTGCACTTGAGCACAGTGCTCTTCGGATCTGACAGCTCTGTGTGTGTTCCACTCATTCCCTAAGGCCATGTGGCTCACAGGGACCCCGTTTGGCTCACAGAGATCCCATGTGGCTCACAGGGACCCCCACGATGCCAGCCCCAGCCCTTGGCTTCAGTACGACCGAAGGGCACGCACAAACCTCTCTGCTCCTCAGTTCTTGGGCCCGAGGCCCAGCAACAGAAAGGACTGTACTACCTGAGCTAGAGAGGCACGAGAGGGAAGGAGACACACACAGCCCTTTTCATATCAAGCAATGGCCCTTATTTTGTTGAGATGTTTGGGATCAGAAATGCTTTGATGTCAGCCTTTCGTGTTTGTAGTTTCAGTTGTGGAATATGTGTCTAGACCTCAGCAGTTGAGCATTCCTTCTCTGGAAAATTAAAAACCAGAAATGCTCCAAAACCTGAAAACTTTTGAATATTATGTCAGTGCCCTGAGGTGGTAGATTTATGCTTTCTGATTTTTTGAAATAAGAATGCTCAAGTTAAAGTTTAAATGCTATATTAATGAAAATTTCTCTATCATATATGCATAGGATAAGCTTTTATTTCATCCCTTTTAATAGTAAATAATAGTAAAAACAAGAGGGTCTAATAATCTATCAGGACATTGGGCTAAAAAGAGCAGATTGAACCCACATTTTTACATCTCCCTCTTCCTCAAAACCCAAACTAAGGACAATAAGGGACTATGTGGAGGAAATGCAACTAAATCACAAAAAGAAAGAATGAGAGAAGAGGCAATAGTAACTAAATTTTGAGGATCACAGCCCAGCCAGATTGCTCAGCAGATTCAAGTGCCTGTTTAGGCAGGTGCAGGGACTGAGGATCAATCCCTGGCATGCCGTGCCTGCCCTACTCAAGGGGCATGCTGAGACAGTGACTGAGACTGGACGTGGTGGTGCGTACCTGTAATCTCAGGGATTGGGAGGCTGAAAACAGGAGGATCACTACAAGTCCTGTCTATGTGGTGAGACCCTATAGATGCTATACTGAATACATCAAAGAAATTGAAGGTCACACCTCCAGGATCCAGTCACTTCCAGAAAGCCCCACTTGTGACTATGTGAGAGTCTGGGGGTGGCATCTAGACATAAGCCACAACATGCACCACATCTCCATTTTTGAATAGCATTAGGTCGTGACACTAATGTTGACAACAGCTGTCTGAGAAAACATATGACAGAATTATTTTTTATCTTAAAGAGAATTAAAAAATTCTACAGAATTTCAAAACAAGATGATTGGAAATTAGTAATGGTTGTTATGTTGCATAATATTATTATCAAAATAAATAGATATCATGAAAGGGAAAGCAACTGCCCAAAGGAAAGAACAGAGGGGGCTGGGAAAGGAAAAAAGACAGAACTCTTGAAAAGACAGGAAAACAGATGCATGGGATCTCTGCAGTGTAGGACGGGAGGGGTGCTGGGAAAAAGGCTGAGTCCTTGTCTGTCAAAGGGGCAGTCAATGGCCAAGTCTTAGACTGATAAAATAGACAAGGCGGTTATGGAGAAACAGTCAAGGGAGTTGAAAGTGATTCCAGGAATGGGCTGTGTGTATGTGTGTGTGTGTGTGTGTGTGTGTGTTTGAGTTGTAGTTGGTACATTCATTATGAAAAGTTTTGTGTCCATAACTCCAGTACAACTAAATTTCTTAAAAAGTTAGCCAGATGTAGTGGCGCACTTGGGAGCTGAGGCAGAAGGATTGGTGTGAGTTTGAGACCAGCCTGGTCTCGAACTCACTACAAAAGTGAGTTCAGGGCCAGCCTGAACTGTATAGCAAGACCCTGTCTCAGAAAAAAAAAAAAAAAAAAAAAGTGAATGAAATTGCCAAAGTAGATTTTTGGCACAAGGGAAAAAATGACAGCTTCTCACCTCTAATTTCTTTTCTTGTTCATTAGAATATGCAAATTGCTCCATTTTTTTCAATGAGCAGAATATATTTATTAAGGGAAAGAAAGCTCCTGTCTGAGAGAGGGACAGGAGGGGGTTCCTGAGTCGGTGTCCCCAAGGAGCTTACTCCATTTTTAAGGACTCAAAATGCCAAATCTACAGACATGGCCAAATCATACATAAAAATACACCCCTATTCCACGGCTTGCAGCCACCAGCCCTTGCTCAGTGAGACTTGCAGGAAACCAGACTACACCTTCCAACAACCAGTGGAGGAAATCAAACAATTCACCTGTAACATTTAGCCCCCAAAGGCCAGACCTTGAATAACAAAAGATAACCTCCTTGACTTTTGTCTCAGCTTCCAAGGTAGGACCAATCAAAAAAGATCAAGGCTGCCCTTTTAGCCAATCCTATAGCCTGCCCTGCTTCTTGTTAGCTACCCCCATGCCAGCAGCTGCCAGTCAGAGCAGCCATCTTTCCCCCAGTGGACAGCTTTTACACTCTTGGCCTTCATTTGCCCAAAGAGAAGCGACGGCAGCTGATTTCTTGTTGTAGCAGACTCTGAGTAAGTGTCCTCCGCTTGCTCTTCTTTGGTTTGTTTCCGCTTATTTCCATACACTATTTTGAGGCAGTACAAACTTTCAAAGGATGAAAAACACTTCATTTGTTAAAGGTAGATGCCTGCCAAGCCAGCAACCCAAGTTCAGTGAGATGTAGCAATTTCTGAGGCGTGTGGGACAGAGCCCAGAAGCAGAGCAGCTGCCTATCCTGCAGCAGGCCTGGGCTCAGTCCCAGCACTGCAAGGAAAACCCTGGAACACCAAAGGTACATTTACTCACTCACGTAGCGTAGTGCATTTTCACTTGCAAAGCACTTCCTTGGATGTTACAGAAGACACAATTATAAAATTGGATTTAATAATTTAAATTTGTCAAATTGGATAATCAAAGTTAGCCAAGTTTAGATAACTCAAAGCTGTATTTGTGCTTTGAAAGACATGAACATAATTTTAAAAAGCCAGTTGCTATAAGTGGAGAGGAAGTTATCCTATCATATGCTTTTATTTTACATTGTCTCCCAAATTGCCCGTTTTAAATTCTCTTACTTACTTGTCCCAATATACATCTAAAATATGTGTCTTCCTCCCACGAAGCCTTCTCTTATGTTCACTACCACTGCTCCAAATGTTACGAGTATTTCCTTCTGTCACATTTTCCGCTCTGCTTTAGAACTGACTTGCAGATGTCCTAAGAAGGGGCACATATATGATTATGGAAATGATTGCATGAAAATAACCAGCTTTTATAATGATGTAAATCGGAGAAAGCAAAGGGAAATTGCAGTTGGAGAAACAGATGTATTCAATGAAAAGCCACTGTGGGCACATGGTGAACAAGTCTTCCACAGGACTTGCACAGTGCAATCAGTAGGAACCCGGCTGTCTGCGCAGTGTCAGAGGCTTGTGGGGTGTCTGAGTAATAGCTGGGAATTTGTTGTGGACACGAGGCTATTAAGTCTGTCTCCTGCTGCATTCAATACAGTTGTAAAAGCTATTATTAAATAACTGATTTTATAGTAACTGTTAAAATTATTTGCTTAGAGTATGAATTAAAGCTTATGATAGGTGCAAGTATATATCTTAAAACATGTAATACTAATTTAGGTTTCTTTCCCTGCTTTAAAATAACTACTCAGATGAAAGAACAGTGGTTATCAAAATAAGGTCAAATTAATAAGGCTGCGGAAAGCTCCAAGCCTGAAACGATCAGAGCCGCTTTGTGGCTGTAGAGCCTCGTCATTTCCAGGGGCTTCTGTTTCCCATAAGAGGAATGCAGGTGACATGCATGTAGTCCCGGAACAGACAGCAGGCCACACACAATGTGTTGGAGTCGCTGCAGCCTTCTAGGTCACAAACGTGCATGAGGAGGCCCTGCCGACACCTGTGACCTTGCAAAGGGAACTATAGTTAGCCCTGGCTCTTCTTCCCAGCTTTGGTGTCTCCCTGGAGCCTTCCTCCCTGGCAGTCCCTGAAGGACAACTTGCCCATTTACCCATGCAGTATCTGTACTTATGGTGCCAACTCAATGCACATCTATATGTATATTTGAGCATCATTTAAAGACAGGGCACAATCTAAGAGATGCATAGTCAGACAATTTTGTTGGTGTGTGGGCATTGTAGTATACTCAGACAAACTAAGAGGCTGTGATGTCACTAGGCTACTTAATTTTGTGTGAGCACTTCCTACATGTGACTTGCTGCTGAGGGAAATATCTTTAGGCAGTGTGTACACACACATATACACATAGATTGGAAAGTAGAAAAACAGGAGCACAAACTGAATTGGAAGCTACCGTGGAATTCATGTAATCTCACTTTTGAAACTAATTGTCAGGGCATCAGTGTCACCTGGCAATGGCTAACGAAGTAGGGTGGGGAGGTTTCCTAAAGTCTACTTAGACTACAGAGTCTGAATTTCAGAATTGGGGTCTGGGGCCCAGTAAGATTACAAGTTCACAGACATATCTTCTGTTGCATGTGGGACTCTCATTTTCATCCTGAGCAGTCAGGTCTGTCCCGGCCACCATGGGGACAGGGCTTCTCCCACCTGTCTCTCGGTTCTCACTGAGTGCACACCTGGGCCACAGCCAGGGCCATCATCTCCCCCTTGGTCCCTGGTCGGGCTGCTCTGCCCAACTGTCAAGGTCCAGGTAACCGTGGACGACTTTTCTACATCTTTGTGTCATGTGGATCAAATGCTAACAGCTTTTTTCACCCTTGAAACAAACTGCTAGTGAGTCAGTTTCCCCTTCCTGCTGTGAATTTGAATATTAATCTAGCATAGAAGGTGTTTTGTAAGGCTGGTCTTAGGACACTTAAGTTCAAGATCCGAGGTGTCAGGTTCATTTTGGAGTCTATCACTCAGCGTGTTCATGTATCCCTCTCTAAGCCCATGTCATACTGATAATTTGGCAACAAGATACTTGTAGACTTATTGAAGTTGTTAATAAACACATTAAATGAAATCAAACTGTGTTAGAAGGCATAACGACCACCCTCTGCATATACCTGCGTTGCCACCCCTTCAGTCCAGTTTCTACCTATCCACAGAGAGACCCAAGTGTTCAACACAAATTTCCTCTTCTTTATAGAAACCCCATAGAAACAATTTAAAAACCTATCTTCTCAAAGTTAAATCTTGAAGCCTACAGTTTTACCTATTGCTTCAAATCTCTGGGCCTCCACATATGTCTTACTTCATGAGTTTAGAATATTGCATATAGAATGTAGCTATGCATAGGTGCATTTCCCATTGAAAAACTTTTCGATTTCCTCTAGAAACATCTTTTCTAATGGGAAATTCCTTATGATTCTTTTTTTCCTAAACTTGCACTGCCTCCTTTCATGACAAATTGTAGCTGGACGAAAGGCCATAGCATCCAACAGTAATTCCCTGGGGTGCCATGTTTCCATTGCTGTGGCATATTTCAATTAGGAGACTTTTGAGGTGAGAAAGTAAAAGAAATGGAGTGCAAATCAGTTGATGCTGAAAGAAAAACCGCATGAAAGGCCAGGATCACAAACATCCTTGGACAATGAAAGAACTGAACAAGAATCTTCAGGAACAACTTGACTTCGCCTTAGGCTCAGAATAAACATTTTTAAGGTGTGCACAAGGGTATTTTAGTGCACTGGGTTTAAGTAACAATTTGCAAAGTCCCCAAGATGATGTGTGGTCCCCCAAGGGTGGTATGTGAGCAGAAGCTACATGCTAGGTAGGCGCAGGGAGGTAATTTATTCAAGTCTTCGTTAGCTAAAAGAAAAAAGAATCAGGCTTCAGCCAAAAGAAGAAGGAAAAAGAAACCTGAGCTAATTTCACTGCCACAAATGTACCGCCACGTAAGGGGAGACCACTGGATTATGATCACATATAGTAATCCCAATGTACACGTCAATGGGACAGGTTAACATTTCGGTCTTTACTTCCTGATATTGTTTCCAGATATGTCCAAAGCCCCTATTAACAATGTTTTGCAGCAGCAGTAAGAGTGAGACCAGAGCATTTATTTCTTCTAAACACTTTTTAGTGCTGATAAAATATCCTTGATAGGGCTCAGCTAGCGCAGCCCCTGCTCCTCACCCCAAAGCTTGTGTGCCTTTGTTGTGAACTGTCAGGTGTAATTTTAGAGGTTCGCATTAATTGGAGCTCTTAGTTTTTCCTTAGCCTCTTCATTATTTGCTTTCAAGAATCCTAGGGGATGAGTGAAGCCCAGTCTCCCTTTATGGCCATTTTGCTGAAGGAAAGAGGAACCTGGGTGCCATTTGATCTGCGGGGAAGATCCCTGATTACTCCCAGCCCATTCACTGGGGCTCCCACGAGCCACAGCCACTGAGCTGCCCCTAGGTTGTTTGCAGATGCCTCAGTGGCTCTGGGCCCCTTGGGGACCTTTGGGAAACCCACAGCCTGGTTTAACACATTCTGCAAGTTTGCGTTACTCTACCTTTGCCCGGGACAGATCAGAGCGCCATGCCAGGACCTTCCTATGCAAGCCTTCATTACTCAGGAATCTACTTTCTATTCAGGGCCCTTGTCCTTCCAAACATTATAAACCACCTCTAAAATGAATTTTAACTAGGCTTCAGAGACATCGAGAGGCAAGAGATGAAATACAGAGAGGTGACTTTTATAGATGCAATGTAAATGTTTGCTAAAATTTACATCAAAGAAGCCTAGCATTTAATGAGGAATTTTACCCACCCGGGCTCTATAATTTTTAACTTGTTGGGTGTCACAAGAACTCCTGCTTCCTATATAAGTACCCCCATTCTGAAATAGATGTGCCAAAACACCAAATCAGATAAATGAACAATTTTTCATTGCCTCTTTTCTCCTGGGCAAATTTCCTAAAACTCTCTATTTAACAAATGCCATATTCATACCAGAAATAGTTTTATTAATGCTCTTGAAAATAAAGAACTTTTAGAAAGTAGCAATTGTCACTGTGTGTCACAGTGTTCGCGTTTAGCAGGGTGAGCATGGAAATATGCCGACCAACAGAGACTTGTTTAATGGCCATTTCATATCCATGCAGGAAAACGCCATTGCCCCTTACTCTAGCAAGCATCTCAATTTCAGAAAAAGGCAGGAAACCCAGTTTAAAAACTTATGGCAATTTTCTGAATTAGCTGTTTTCTTTCAAGTGGCTAACAGACTCTCCCTTTATCTCACTTCCAGTCTTTATGCAAAGCAGTTGCATGCTTATGTCCAGATGTAAAGCTCAGATGACGAGAATCAAGCATGGTGTTCATTAGAAGACCACCAAGGTGTTTTTCCCTGGGCTCTGGTGGGCTGTGGTGTTCCTGTCAACAGCCCCCTAGAAGCTTGGACCACAGGTTCTTTCCGTGACATACAACTTCACTATGGGAGTGGGAATATTCCAGGCAGGGGCACACTGTGGGAACCCCCAAACAAAAGTGACAGTAAGAAGGCAGACTGCTCACAAATCAGTCTTAGGGGCCAGTGAGATAGCTTAGTCGTCTAAAGCACCTGTTTAGGTAAGCTCGGGCAAGTGTGCAGGGACAGCAGTTTGATCCCTGGCACCACATACTGTGCCAGCCTCACCCCCAAGGTAGGCTGAACCAGCCACAAAAAAAAGTAGGTCTTAGAATTAAAGCCGCAGGAAATGCACTGCTGGCAGTCAAAATTTAATGATGGTAAATTTTACTTTGCCTTAGTAATTGGTATTTCTTAAACATCCTTGATATTTTATCCCATTATCTGCTAAAAAAAAAAAAAAAAAAAATTCAAGATAGGCGTACGTGTGTCTACCATTATTTCCATATAACATGCAGACAGGGGACAGTTAGATCCTGTGCTGTGCTCCTGCCTTGCCCTCATCGGTGCCCCCCGAAAGATCAGATCAGTCATCTGTGCGGCAAAGCCAGGCCTCGTCGTGCACCCAGAGAGAACTGGGGCTACAAGCAGAAGTGGAGCATGGTTCCTGTTTTCTATTGTGCCATGGCAATCCTTATGCCAGCAAGCCCCGTAGGAAGGGACCTAAATATTTCCTCTCTGTGATCTTTGTCATCGAAACTAAGAGAACCAGCTAAAAGAGCCAAGCACAGAACTGTTGGTGCTCTGTGGCTCTTCTGGACGTCGTTCCTGCCATCCCTGGAGTCACAATCTACTCCCTACCTCACCCCATCAGCTTGCAAACCTGAAGACCTCTTTGTGTGGTGACAGGGGTTATGGCCACGTGCATGAAAATCCCTAGATGCAAAGAGAAGCTTCTCGTTAGTCTAAGTAGAGATGAGACCTGGTTCCCACATCTGCCACCGCTGTAAGGACACACTTCCATACTGCATCACCTTTTGTGATCTGAGGTCAGTGTCTTTGTTACCAAGCCTCTGTGTCACCATGTTGGCCCACAGTCCCATTCTCTGTGCTCTGGAGACTGCTGGGATAGGAAGAGGATCCCTGAGAAGCCATGACAACCGTCCAGGAAGGGGCGGCCAACAGTCTCTGGTTCTCCATAGTGATGTGGGAGTTGGAGAGCTTGTGTTAGTGCTGAGTTCTTAGTCTACATGTCTGATACCACGACCATGGGGTCTTGCTGTTGCAGCTCACCCACACGTGCATGTCTCCAGTCCAGTGGCCGAGGCCCAGGCCACCTCCTTGATAGTCCCAGGCCATTTCCTTTGTTAGGCTACTGCAGTCTGCACGTGGCTGCTCTGGCCCTGTCACCCCAGGGCAAGATACCGGCCAACTAGCAATAGTCAGTAAGCCCCAGAGCCCTGAAATTACCCAAACTAGCTAATGCCAAAAACATGCTTAGCCTGCCTGACCTGCTCCCTCCGTGGACATCGCAGTGGAAGTTCTCGCCCGCACTCTCCTCTGGCCTTCCGACTCCTCCTCCTCCTGCTTCCCCGTCTGCCCTGCCTGGCATGCCAGGCTCCTGCCCCCAGAAAACTGTGGGTGCAAACTGCCTCCTGTGTGACAGTCACTTCCACGTCTGTGTGTTTACCACACTTGATCCAAGTGTGGGCCAAAGACGCCACGGTGAGAAGAGGACTAGTGAGGACTAGGCTGAGTGAGGTCCTCTGCTGACCCCCATCTGCAGAAAAGGATCACAAACTGGTAAAGCAACTTTGCTGGAAGTCTGAAAATTAGTTGTAGATTTGTCATACAAAATCTGCAGTATTCATGAGGGCACAGTTCAGTCTGTGGCTTTAAGCCTGGCCTAAGTTCACTCTTCTTGCTGACTGCATCATAACCACAACGCTGAGTACCTGGAGGCCACCTAGGGAGGAAGTAGAATGGATCTGAAGCTCTGCACGAGTCCTCCTCCAGGACCTTATTCCTACCTGCCCTGACCTTCAGCTCCCAGAACCGTTCTACTCCCAGGCCACTGCCCTTATGCGGCCTGACTCAGAGCCCCCAGCATTTAAACATATCAGCAGAAAACGGTCCCTAGCATAGCCTGTCTGCCCAGCTTCACTGCCTGCTGTAGGGCAAACAAAAGCCCGGCCAGGAAGTCCGAAGGGAAATCTGGCGAATGGGAACGTGAAAGCCAAAGGGACTTTGGGAAGTTTCTTCCCATTTCTGGAGATTTTGCAGGTGTGCATGTGTAGGTAACAGAACTGCTTCATAGGGCTCCAGCCTCTGACTTCTGCCTGCCTTCAGAACCTGTCCAGGAAGGAGACAAGCGCTAAAGCAGTTTTGAGTAAGCGTGACTTCACAGAGCCCTGAGCACAGGGCGGAGAGCAAGTTGACTCCAGCCACTTAGATGTGTCCAGACAACTTCATCCGATGCCAAACCAATCCCATAGGCTTCCCTGGCCGCCCCATGCAATTGAACAAAGACTGTGAGTGTAGCGGGACACAAAACATTAGCAACAGCAAAAACTCACACTAGCAGTAAATCTGGGTGCTGTCCTTTTATGTGGTGTTACTATAGTATCTAAACATCACATTTTTATTTTTTTGGTTTTTTATATTTATTTATTTATTTATTTATTTATTTATTTATTTATTTATTTTTGCGGTACTGGGGATTGAACTCAGGACCCTCAGCTTGCTAGACAAGCGCTTATTCTACTGAGCTAGAACAATGGCCCCTAAACATCACATTTTTAGAAAACATTATAACGTGTGAATAAACAGGAGGGATAGCCATATATAGAAATAAAGCCTGAGATGTTCTATGTGTTGGCCGTATTAGTCAAACACTTTAAATTAGTTAGAAGTACATTCACAGAACTAAAGGACACACTGTCTACTCAAAAATCAAAGAACGGGACAGCTATGCCTCAAGAGACTCAAGTTTTTCATTTATTTTATTTTAGGGGGCCATAATCGGTCGGCATAGTTCAGGCTGATCTTGAGCTCACTATGTAGTCATAGTCTAGGCTGGCCGCAGTGTAATCCCAGTGCTGGGATTACAGCTGTGCAGCACTATGTCTGCCTAAGTCATTAAAAAAAAAAAAAAAAAAATTCTAGAGTTAGAAAGTACAATAGATGGAATGAAAAGTTTATTAAAGGTGCTGAGTTGCAAATCTGAATTGACAGAATAAACAACCAGCATGCTAGAGATTAAATTATTTAAGACTGTAGAGTCTGATGAGGAAAAAGAAAAAGAATAAAGAAAAATAAACAGAGCCTACAACCTGTGGAATAGCAACAAAAAGTTCTCTGTGGAAATTCCCCAAAGAGACAAGAGAGAGAGAGAGAGAGAGAGAGAGAGAGAGAGAGAGAGAGAGACAGAGACAGAGACAGAGACAGAGACAGAGACAGAGGATCAGACCAAAAAATTCCAGAAAAATAAAAATTGATATTTGTTGATACCCTGCCAAAAAAAAAAAAAAAAGTTAAAAGAAGTTACACAGACTGAGACAAACAGGTGCTGGAGCGTCCCTTGAATCCACTTGAAAAAATAAAGTGAATTGATAAAGGCAACTGAACAGGTGAACATAAAGACAATGCATAGCGGGCTATGGTGGCCCATGCCTGTGGTCCAAGCACCCCAGAGGCTGAGGCAGGAGGGTCGCCAGGGGTTTAAGGCCAGCCTGGGCTAAATAGCGAGTCCACAGCATCCTGGAGCACATAGCAAATCTTGTATCAAAAAAGACTGCAGAGAAGGCATAAAGCAGTGGTTTTGATGAACTTACAATGCATAAAGATGTAATTTAAGTGGCAATGACGGCACGAAGTAAGGTAAAGGGAACCAGAAGAGTATTGGAACAGTGTCCGTTGTTCGTGACATTGAGGTAGTGCCAGATCTTGTCAGTAATTATGTTAAATAGATTAAGCAAGCAATTAAAAGGCAGAAATTGGCAGAATAGATAAAAGCCCTGATTTAACTCTCAATTGCTCATAAGACACATATTCTATGCATATGCTGAATGTAAAAGAATAAAGACAGATGCACCAGGCCGACAGTAATGAGAGGACTACTCCGGTCTGTATACAAAAAGCACACAGAATCGACTTCAAGCTGAAAACCCAAGTCATTTGCTAATGCGGTCACTATGTCAGGAAGATGTAAAAAATTGTGAAGTCTATATGCATGCAAAGTGGAGACCCAAAATACACAGAGTGAAAACTGGCATGACTGAGGAGCAAGGTTGGCAGCCCGGCAGTGGCAGTTGGAGATGTCACTGTCCCATGTTTAATGCTGGAGAGAAAGAAGGCAGACGGTCAGCAGGTAGGTGAGGCTTGTGTGGTGTCATCAGCCCGGTGCACCTAAGGGACCCCTGAGCAGGTGCCAGCCAAGGGCAGCAGGGGCTCGTTCCTCTCTGGTGTATGTAGAATATTCTCCAGGATAGACTACACATTAGGTTATAAAACAAGATAATAATTATAAAATGACTGAAATCATGCATAGCATGTTTTCCAATTATAATAAACATCAGAAGAGAAGGGAAATTTGAAAAATTCACAAATATGGAACATTTTAGAATACATTCTTCGATGATAAATGAGTAAAAGAAAAAAATCACATAGAAAATAAGGCAATGTCCTTAGGTGAGCGAGAAATTAAACCGCAACATCCAGAACTTGTGAGATGCAACTCACATAGCGCATTAAGGTAGATATAGGTTCTAAGTATGCATTTTTAAGTTAAGAAAGATCTAAATTAGCCGGGCGTGGTGGCACATGCCTGTAATCCCAGCGCTCGGGAGGCTGAGGCAGGAGGATCGGTGTGAGTTCGAGACCAGCCTGAGCTACAAAAGTGAGCTCAAGGCCAGCCTGAACTGCATAACAAGACCCTGTCTCAAAAAGACAAAAAAAAAAAAAGAAAGAAAGATCTAAATTAATAATCTGAGCCTCCACTTTAGAGAAACAAAGGAGTAGAGGAAGAAAAGAATAAGTATTAGAGCAGAAACAAATGAAACAGAAATTAAAATGTAAAGAAATGAATATTTTTTTCTTTACATTTTAATGAAATGGAGGAGGCTACACGAGAGGCTTTCAAGTTAGTTCAGTGGTTTTAAGCGGCAGCACAGGCAATCCCAGTCAGACACAGGAGACAGTGGTTCGATCCCTACACCTCCCCACACCTTAAGGTAGCCTGAGCCAACCAAAAAAAGAAAAAAATAAGATTGAAAAACTAGTTCTTTGGAAAGATTCACAAAACTGACAAAACTTTAGTTAACGAGAGGGAGAGAGAGAGAGAAAACTCAAATATTCCAAATAGTAAAGTCAGGGGTAAAATAGGGAGTGTCGTTACTGTTCTTATAGAAATACAAAAACTGTAAGAAAATACTGCAAGCACTACGGGCCCTGGGGACATGCGGCAAGTGACAGCGAATGCTTATGGGGAACCAGCAGGGACAGACAGCTACTGACAATAGGGACCCCTCTGCACACATCTGTCCACCTACCACAGTAATTTGGGTTCGATTACCTACTTTGCAGGGTGGGTATCTAGGCCTCTATTAGGGTCAGTAAGCAAAAATATAGATTTACAAAGCTTCCCCTCCATGTGAAACTCATGCCCTGTTATTTTAACAGGTGGAGATGCTAGAAAATGTCAGAGAATAAAATTACGACCAATTGTACATCTAGAGACAGCTACTCTCGCGGTGATAGAATACTTCTCTCTGTTCATACATTATGTGCAGAAATCTCATATATACAAGAACTGGAATTTTATTATCATTCAATTTAATTTGTGTTTCTTTCAGTCTGCTGATAGCAAAACCAAGATCACTCAATTGGCAATTTCCTCTTCCCCTGGGCTTTCACCTCAAAGTTCCAAAGAGTTTGACTGGATTTGCTTTCCTACTGACCTGTTTTGTTTTTTTTTCTTATTTTAACAAGAAAAATAATAAAAGCCATGGTATAAAATTTCACAACAAGACTGTAGGCGAGCAACAACGTTCGGTACGCTGTGCACTGCTCTCTTCAGGGCAGCCGCTCGTCATGTCAGATGTGGGCATGAAAAGCTGACCAAGCAACGGAGGCGCAGGCCTGCCCATGCAGGGAGCTGATGGCAGTCAGGAGTCGGTGTATCTTGACTGTCCTGTGTGTGTACGTACTCATATTTTTTTCCTTTCCCCTTCCCACTTTTTCCTGTCCCCATTTTAGTCTCTCTCTTTCCTTCTGAGCGTTTTCTTCCCATGTCACTGTATCTCCTGTGCCTTTGGGGTCTTATGTGCTCTTTCAGCTTCTTACACTAGGGAGACAATACGATGCTTGCACGTGGAAGACTGCAAGCATTTCGCTTATAAATAGGGACTCGAGTTGCATCAATTTCCCTATACGTGTATCAAATCTATCCTTTTTAATTCCTCTGGGAAAATACCAAGAGGGGAACATCTGGGTCAAGTGGGACCTCTAATCCTAGCTTTCTGAGGAATCTCCAGACTGATTTCCAAAGTGGCTGCCCCCGTCTACACTGCCACCAAGAGCAGCACGAGCTCCTGTTCGCCCCACAGCCCCTCCCACCGCAGCGTTTGTTATTGGTCGATGTCTTGGTCCCAGCTCTTCTTTCTGGAGTAAAATGGAATCTCAGTGTTGCTTAGATTGGTACGGCTGGAAAAACAATTACGTTGAACATTTCTAAATGGATTTATTTGCCATTTGTCTTCTTTATCTGAGAAGTGTATTTGTGTCAGATGCTCATTTTTGAGTTGTGTCTTTGAATTTGGGGGGGTCTGATTTTTCTCAACTCCTCACATGTTCTGGATATAAGTCCTTTGTCTGAGGGACAGTTAGCTAGAATGATTTCCCACTCTTTGGGTCATTTTGTCACTTGTGATTTCTGTTGAGATACACAAGTTGTTTTTTTGTTTTGTTTTGGTTTTAAATAGGATGAGATCCTAGTTATCAGTTCTTTGAAGTATTTCCCAAGCAGTTTGGTTTTTGCTCATAAACTCTTTGCCTATCCCTATGTCTTGTAGATTTGTACCTACTTTTTCTTCTGGTAAATTTAGTGTTTCTGTTTTAATGTTTTAGGCCACTGATCCATTTTGACTTTACTTTAGAGCTTAGACAGGGGTCTAGTTCTAGTCTTCGTCAGGCAGGAAACCAGTTTTTCCATTGTCGCTTACTAAAGAGACTACCTTTCTTCCAGTCAATGCTCAGAATCAATAGCATTCTTGTACACTAACAACAAACTTATTGAGAAAAAAATTAGGGAAACTATGTCCCTCAAAACAAAATGCTTAGGAATAAATTGTCTAACAAAGGAAATAAAGATTTGCATATTAAAAATTCCAATATTCTGAAAAAGGAGAGATTGTAGAGAACATCAGAAAACGGAACGATACCACTTGCTTGTGGGTAGGGAGAACCAGCATGGTGAAAATGGCCCTAGGCCCCAAACCGTTATACAGATTCTGTGCAGTCCCAATTAAAATACCATTAGCATACCTCCCAGAACTAGGGAAAGCATGCCTAAGTTTCATCTGGAACCAGGAGAGACCTAGAAGAGCAAAGGCTGCCTTGAACAATAAAGGCAAGGCAGGGCCACCACGATCCCTGACTTGAAATTATACCACAACACTACTGTGGTAAGACCAACATGGTGCTGGCAAAAAAAAAAAAAAAAAAAAAAAGCCCTGAGGACCAGTGGGGCAGGGTGGAGGGAGGGCGTGGACACCACAGTAAGCACACAAGACACCTCATCTTTGACAGAGGAGCCAACTATGTCCCTACTGACCTGTTCTGGTAGGAAGTCCAGTGTTGCGGCCTCTCAGGAACCCTGGACCACAAACTTGTGTTGCTGTGGAGTTAGGAGACCCTCTCATGGTCTGCCTTTCACCACCACCAGGCCATGGTCGGGCACAGAGCAGTCAAGCTTCCCACTGGCTTCTGGAACACCGGAAACGGGGCCTGGGTTTCCCATGCAGATGTGTTTTCTGCTCCTAAATATATTGGGCAGGAGAACATCGGCATCCTCTGTAGCTCCCCTGGGCTTGCCCCGGTCTGAGGGCGCAGGTCTCCTACGAGGTCACGCTGCCAAGTCTGGGTAGGAGTTTTATCAAAACTTTATTTTCTTGTATGAAGAAGCACAACTGTTTATTCTCTGAATATTTACATGGCATTAATCTCTTTCCTCTCATATATTATGCTGTCTTGAATACCTTTGCAACAAAAAGCTTCATTCCTAGCCATTATTTCTTTAAGAAAAATTCCTAGAAAGGCACTTTATATGTTAGAGAATCTGCATATTTTAAGGCTTTTCTATTTATTGCCAAGTCACCCTCCAGAAAAGCAACAATTTACCTCTCACCCACAGGGCGTAGGAGTTCTCACTTCCTTCCGCCTTAGAAGGCTGAGCAGTGAGTTAGCAGCATGGGTCCCATGCTTGCTGTGTACCTGCATGCAATTTCTACGTAGTGCTCTATGATTCCGTAATGAGGAATATGCCCTGGTGAACTGTACGGTGACCTACAGAGAGCCAATAGCGCAGTGAAGGTTCCTTCCAGGTGTGGGCGTAGCCAGCTGCTCTTTGCCTGTCCTCCCCAGCTGCTTAACAGGCTGATGCCTTCAGGTTGTTTAAGCTGGTGAGCTGGTGCTTTTGGTGCTTTTAGTGCCTGCAGTAGTAGGAAACCAATCACTGGCTGGATACATGGACAAAGAGAAAAATTAAGTAAACGCGGTGAACCGCACGTGATTTCAGAGCAGGAAGTGTGGCATTCCTTGGCAACAGAAGCTCAGAAGTGGGCTGTGAAATCCACTTTGTCCCAAGGATCCTTGGAACATTTCACTTCCTGGCGCTAAGTCATGTCAGTTTTGCCACATCTGTGGCTTCCAAGAGGAGAAGCGTCGTGACGCAGCCATCGCCTCTGCCTTGCTGTGAGGACCCTTACTGCCGCCGTAGTGTTCCTTGAGCGCATTTCCCATCGATCATACAAATTATGGTGGTTCTTACCCAGTGAATTAAACGATGAATGTCGGCATGCACTCATTTTTCTTTTCCAGATATTTATTGAATGTCACCCCTACTGTAGTTTTCTGTTAGGCTGTAGAGCTACTACAAAAGAAATATGGATGATTCCTGAATTAGCAACTGATTTATGTTCTAAATCAATTAATAGAAGTTTACTTCCAATTGAGGGGCTCATCACTTGGAACAAGACTTAAAAAATAAACAACCCACACTGTCTATGTAAACTGGCCCATAAAAACCCATTTCACTCAGAATTTACTTGAGTAAATTACTTGAGCTTTACTCAAAGTCCTGACAGCATTTGAAGGCTACTTATTTTATCTATTGGAAACTGGATTTCAGTTCCCCAACTTGCAATGCCAGAAGCTCAGTATCCTGCCTAGAAAACCTGGCCCCCTGCACCATGCCATGCAGGGCCAGCGACTGCACAGGTACTGTATGCTCAAATCACTTCTGTGTTCAGTTTCCCTTAGTTCTCTGGCTCATCCTTTTCTCTCCCATGTCTACCACCTTCTCTCTTCTTGCTGTTCCTGCATCCGGGTTCTACAAATTCTTCCCATTAACTCTTGGCATCTGGGCAGGTGTTACGTTAGCTATTTCATTTCCCACACACTCTTAACTAAGAAACACATGGCATTTAGCTTCACAGAAAGGCCCAGGCCTGGATCCAGAGTCCAAATTGCATGTGTTACCATGATGCAGGTGGTGCAGCTCGACTAGAAATTATCAGTGATCTGTGAGACGCACCCCTCATGCCCATGAAAGTTTTAGCTCAGAGACTGATGTCACATATGTGATCCATTCCAGTCAGCAGATATAAAGTGGTATGTGCAGAGAGATTATGTGGTGTCATAGGTCTAAGTAGGAACTTCATACCGAATTATATGCAGACTAGGAATATTTAGGAGGTAAGAACATAGGAGGCCCTGCCTGGGCCCGCTCCGACCACTCCCCAGTCCCCACACGGGCAGGTGACTTCCTTGCTCACCTTTTTCTGTCTTCCTTGTCCAAAGCTTTCCACCCTCCCGGCCTGTCTCCATCTCTGTCTTAGGGCACAGAAGTGTGTACATGGGTCGTGTGTTACGAACCTGGCAAGGACGACATTAAAGCCAATTGCTGGATGAACGAGCTGAGTCGAGATCTACATGGAAAGAAGAGGCAGGGAAAACACAGTGGATGTGGTGCAGGTGACTATGGAAGATGACTACCCTGGGCTGAAAGCAAGAGTGCTGGTGGGACAGAGGATGGGCATGGACCCTGGCTGAAAGCGAAATGCTGAGGTGTCACTGGTGAGCGGGTAGTGGAGGCCCTCGAGTTGCCGTGGGACGGAGGGGTTGGGCTTTCCTGGGAAAGCAAGAGGGAGCCATCGAACGTATTGTTAAAGTACAGTTTAGCAAGATTCATTTGGCAGAAACGCATGAGACAGACACAGGGAGCTCATTAAAGGTTATTTTGGTCATTGAGGGCAGCAGGGGCAAATTTTAAAGGCCCTACTCAAGTGTACAATAACATAAACAAGGCTGTAGGTGTCTGAGAATTGATTCACATTTGTGGTGCTAATCTCCTACTCTATTTCCTCTGGAAAATGAACTTGTAGTTACTTTTAGGAAAACTAAGTCCAAGTCTCTGCTTCCTCAGGGATTTGAGTTCCACCCATTCAGAGGAGGTGGAGTGCAGTCGGGAGGGAAGGAGCGGGTGCTCATCCATGTGTCTGCATGCTACAGCGAGGCCTAGGCCCAAAGCCTCTTGGTGTGTCCTTTGCCCACTGTCGGACAGCAGTTCCTAGAGGAGTGACAGTGACTGCTGGTAGAGCCTGTCCATGCAAGAGAAACTGCCTTGTGCTCAGTATGAGACCCAGGAGGCCCCGCTTTCAGACAACACTGGTGTCCAACTGGGGACTACGGGAGCTCTAGGGCCCTCATACCAGCCCTGCCCCGGACACCAGAGATGGTTTCTAGACGGTACTCACATGTGAGTGAACCTCGCCAATGGCATCTCCGCCGCAGCGTCTTCTGGATGGTGGCGGGACCCTGCGGGGCATAGGGCGCAGCCCTGTCTGAGCAGAAGGCCTTGCCTTCCATGAGTTCTGCACGTTAGCGAGGGCCCGCCATACCTCAGTCTCAGGGCTCCACAGTCACAGCACTCACGTTTAACTCTGCTTCTTGTGCTCCACCAGCCGCCTCGCTCGTTTCCCTTCTTCCCAGCTTGGCGATCATGTCTTCCCTAGTCTAGGTGAGGAGGTCACACGTGTGCCTTTGAATCTCTCTGTATCACTCCAAGAGCAGGGCTCTTGGGACTCAAGAATCAGGCATTTGTTGACTTTACTGTTTGCTATTTCTTCTGCACTCTGTGAGGAATTCCCACAGGGATCCAGAGTGACACCCACCTCACTCTCTGCTTGAGGGGAAGGAATCTAAAGGGGGAAAATGAATGGTTTCAGTGAGCAAAGGATAAGCGTAGGGACATCCATCGGTGTTGGAGACAGGGTGTCACCGCGCAGCTAGGGGTTTCCTGGGTGTGTCCGCAGGGAGCAGGGCAAGAACGACAAACTATTGGGCTGATGACAGGGTGGCCCGGTCCATTCCATGCTGCCATGGCCCGGCCTGGGACTCAGTAGTTTAGAAGGAACACACACTCATTTCTTACATTTCAGGAGGCTGAGGAGAGAGAAGCCAGCAGCTCTCGAGGGTCTTCTCTGCGCCTCATCCCATGAAGGGAGAAGGATGGGAGCGTGCGTGTGTGCACAGGGCAGAGAGGGTCTGAACACTTCCCTCGTGTCACCAGCACACTTCCATGACGGCCAGCTGTGCATCAACGCACTGACGCACATCTGAGGGCAGAGGCCTCCATGGCCTCGCTGTCTCAGAGGGTCTCTCAGCTGACGCTGCTGCCCTGAGAAGGCAGCTTCCAAAACATGGACACTGGATGTCATGTGGAATCCTTAGAAGAAGGCGTGTAGTGTAGACAGAAAATGAGAAGGTGCCTTATGAGATTTGGATCCTAGGGCCAGTGAGACAGCGCATCAAAGCGCCTGCGTTGGCAAGTGCAGGGACCAGGGTCTGATCCCCAGCTCACATGCCATGCCAGCCCCGCCTCCAGGGATCACTGAGCCAGTGACAGACCCAGGTGTGCCGGTGCAGGCCTATAATCTCAGAACTGGGAAGGCTGAAAACAGGAGGCCCACCGGGAACCCAAGCTACATCGTGAGACCCTGCACCAAATACACAAGTGGGAGAGACAGACAGACAGACAGACAGACAGACAGACACAGATACAGACAGAGACAGAGACAGACAGACTGGTGGGGAGAGGCTTGGGCCCTGACTGAATGAGAGGAGGACACCCAGGGATTATTACAAAGCGGAGGAGGCCTGGGCCCCTGGGCTTCCTCTCCTTGCGCCTGGGTGGGAGCAGCACTCAGATCAGGCAGCCTGTCTGCTAATTTTCTTAGTATTCTGAAATGAGCAGGCTCTGGAGGAGCCTGTCATTCAGCCCACATCGCTAAGAAAGCTTTGGCACTGGGGCACCCATTCCTCAGTTATCCTGGGGGTGACTGCGGGCAGGTGCGCCCATGGCCACTGGGCCACGCCAGAAGGCGGTGACGCTTGGCCAGCACTGAGGTTGAGAGGCTGACCAGTGAAGACAGAGGAAGAGCACACAGACACGGCTGTGATCAGCGACCTCCACCTACTGCGTGGCGGGGTTTCTTCTTCGTCGTTCCAGGAGCTTTTGCGAGCAGGGCTGTGGCGGCCTTGCAAACCAAAGCGTTTCTCCACCTAGAGAATGCGAGAAGACCCTGGCAGATTCTGCAACACTATTCACTTGCTCGGTCTTTATGCCATCCAAACCTCTGTCATTTCCTTAGGGTGGTTTTCAATCTGTTAAATTCCTGCTAATCTTCCACTCGTTACATTTTAAATTGATGGCTTCCCTGCTAGGGAAGCATCCTAGACCCTTGGTGGGACCCAGACAACGCCCTGAATTGCCCCAGCGTGCTGGCGAATCGCCTCGGGCGGCCTATTTCCTGGGACAATTTCTGCAGATGGCTAATCTTACCCCTTTTAGGTCGATGCCCGTTAGCCCTAACCTCTCGAAGCGTGGCAATATCTGACTGTCCCATTTTAGAGTGCATTTTTGTTGTTCTTATTCTTTAGCCTTCTTTTCTTGATTTCCATATCACTGGCGTTTTTCAGAATTTAGAAAGGAAGATGATGGGATATTGTTGACTTCAATTTGAGATACATTGAAAAGCTGATATAGTGAATTAGTTGGAATACAAAGTATTAATTGCAGAGGTTTAGGGGCAAAACATTGTTTTCTTTTCTCCTTTCCCAATGAAGAATTAAGACCCAGAATTTGGACAGGTAGCGATAATATAGCAATTTTCTTACTCTGAAGTGCTTAATGCAGTGCCTGGAACATATCAGGTACTTAATAAATATTAGCCAGATGAGTGAATAAATAAAATTAGAGGGGAGAACACAGCTCAGTGCACAAACTGGCTCCCCGTTCTCAAGTCGGAATTACCCATCGGGATAACGTCAGCCTCCTCTGTGGGGATGGAAAGCCTTCACCCAGGGCCACCCATGGAGGAGGCCGGGGTGGTGTGCAGCGGGCCAGTGGGGCAGCCAGTCCTTGTCCCCAAGGAAGGAGTGGTGAGAAGGGGAGAGGTCAGGACGTGACCCTAGGGGGGAGGCTGCATGTCGGGCCAAGGCCTGCACCGCAAAGTCCCCTTTGTGTCATTCCAAAGTCGGGCTCTCTTAGGTCACGAACCACACCTGATCCAGTAGAGGCTGCCCAGCCTTGGGGCCGGAGGATAAGAACGGTGGCCTACTTCCAGAAATGTGATAAAATACACACATGCACAGAATGTTTACATTTGTTTAAATTACCATTGTGAAGATGCCTGCCAGCAATCTCGAAATCTTCCCTTTCCCTTTAAATACTCTGACCCTGTGGTTATTTCAGTTCACTGAAGCAGTTCTGGAAGTCCTCACTCCTGCTTTACAGAATATGATAAAAAGCTACAGTGAATGCTACTGCTGGGTGTCGCCCAAGAGAAAGACAGGCTCCTGACAACCAGGGTGCTGGGTCCCCATCTGCCCTGCTCACTGTGCCTGGCACGGTGGGACTCTGACTCTTCCCCAAGCCAAAAAGACCATGCAAGGGGGAATGTTGAATGCATTGAGGACAGGAAGACAGCCGTGACGCTGCTTCAGAGAGGGGCTGGGACCAGGGGACTGGGGCGTGTATGGGGGGGCACGTGGTCCTGAGCAGGCATGGCAATGTATTTTTTACTGTAATGCAATCTAAAAATCCACAGTAGTTTTTGATCACCTGGGTAAGATTCACCACCTTCGCCGTGTGTAGGAGCACAGTGTTCATGTGGCAGTAAGAACATATTTTGATGCCACTGTCACCACATCATGGCCAGGGCTCTGTCAGACTGCATGCCTGACATTCCACCCGCATGGAGCAGTGACTTCGGTCCCACCCTCTCCTAACCTCTGGACCAAAGAGATTAGTAACCTCATGAGATCACTTTGTCAACCAAAAGTGAAGAAAGTGAGTCAGTGACTGTGTCAGCTGCAGGCCAGATAGAGGTAGAACATGAGCAGAAACCTGAGGCAGGGCTGACAGGGACGGAGGGAGCCAGGTAGCGAGCTGTCCTTTTCCCGACCGACCCTGCCCAGCAAGAGGGGTTTCTGTGTGTGCTCAGAGGAGCTGCCACTGAAGGCTGCCTAGCGCTTTTTCTCTCTCTCAGTTTTGGCTGGCGTGGAAAGCAGCAAGTCTTTCCAGAGTCTTAAAGACTTTGCAGCACTGGCCGCGGGTAAGCCCCTGCGCCCCTCTGCCCCTTCTCTGCGTTCCCGCGACTAACTTCCTGTTCCAGCCCAGCCCAAAGCGCACCACTGGGAGCGGAGCCTGCACACCCACCGCGGGTAAGCCCCTGCGCCCCTCTGCCCCGCCTCTGCGTTCCCGCGACTGACTTCCTGTTCCAGCCCAGTCCAAACCCCACCGCTGGGAGCTGAGCCCGCGCGCCGGCTGGGTCAGGATCCTTGGCCTGCCTTCCCTTTCCCC
>PVJA010014164.1:0-31744 GCA_004027025.1 Myocastor coypus
TCTCAATATGCAGTTCAGACTGACCTTGAACTCACTTTTGTAGCCCAGGCTGGTCTCAAACTCACAACAATCCTCCTGCCTCAGCCTTCCAAGTGCTGGAATTACATGCTGAGCACTCTTGCTTGCCCCCTATTTTGCTTTTCATTCAGCTTTATTCTGAACTTTTGAAAGAATTCAGGTAGTGGTCATTTCATGATAGGATAAGTTTGGTTCAGGAGAAAAGCGCCTCTTAGCTTCTCAGCCCTACTTTCCCATGTGGCTCTATGCCCTGATTGAGTCATGACACTCCTCCATGCCTCCCTTCTTCTTCTGTAAATTTTTTTACAAAAGTAAACTAGGCCTGTGACCCCCGCCCTCCTCTTCTCACCCTTGTGATGCTTTGCTAATAAACATGGAACCCACAGCTCTGCAGAGTGCCCTGAAGAGAGTGGCTGGAGTTTCTGGGATGTCAAAGCCCACAGTAGATCTTCTGGAGGCTCTAAATTTTAGAATGCAATGATAGAACATTCATTGTGGGTTTTTTGGGTACAGCATGAAACAGTATGCTGGGCATGGTGGTACACACATTTTCTGTGATCCTAGAATTCTGGGAGGCCAAGGTAGGGGGATCAAAAGCTTAAGCCAAGTATGAATAACTTAGTCACTTAGCAAGATTTGGTCTCAAAATTAAAAAAAATCAAAATGGATTAAAAGGGCAGCTCAGTGTAAAGGCCCTGGGTTTAACCCCCACTACTAAAGAAAAAGAAGCAGGAAAGGAGAGAGAGAGAGAGAGAGAAGAAAAAAAAACTGTCTGGGGACAGAGCTCAACACGAAGGTGGTAGACTCAGTCCCAGCATAGAGGCAGGCGAGAAGTGCAAGCAGGCCCATACCTCTCCCAAGACTGGAAGAAAGCTGTTTGAAATCTACAATGAACTGGATACCCTCTTAGATGTTAGCAATTTTGCCAGCAGTGGTGTCAACTTCGAATAGTCGTAGGTAAAAGCTAGAGGAAAATTATTTTCTTTTAACATTTGCTCTGACCTTGCTTTTTATGAAAAATAACTGCTAAAGCTTCTAAATCGTTTTCATATGTACTTAAGAAAAAGAAGAAAACTTTAAGATGGAATCTTGAAAGCAGTTGGGATCACAAGATCACTAGGGCAACACCATGTTATTGGCCTTCATGGCCATTCCAATCTGAATCAAAGTCTTCAAATGATTTTCTCAGGCACTGCTGATAAAGCAGCACAACATAGAAAATAAAGGCTAGAAGGACTGAAGCTATTGCATGCACAGACCCTGGTTTCTATCCCTGACACGACAATCAATCAGTTAATCAATCAACCAATCATTTAATCAATCAATAAAAATATGCCTGAGGTATTAATTGTTCTGATAAAAAGCAGTCTTCACTTACCTGGCAGAGGCTGAACCACAGTAAGAGTTACAGTTACAGACTTTCTGGCCTGCAGACTTCTCAGCTCAGCCACACAAGTCAATGTCCCATTGCCCCATGGCGTAAGAGCCAGGACACTCACTGCACGTGGAAGGTCTCCAGGCTCCAGAAAGGAGAAGTAGTTGGAATGGCTTACAGGGACACTGACCTCCCAGGTAATATCCGGGGGTGGGATCCAGCCTGAGGCTTGACAAGTGACATTACAAAGTTCATCCTCAACAACTACAAGGCTATCATTGAGAATGTGCAAGTTGCCCATAACTGAAGAAGAAAAGAGAGAAATAATCGAGAAATGACAAGGCCTCTGGGTTCAACAGTTTTGTTAATCAATTTTAGCTTCAAATCACGTTTCACGAGACTCTCTTCTCAACCCCAAAAGGCTGTGTCTGTCCCAGAAATCCTCAACTTGGGTTTTGTCTGTGTCTTTTTTGTACCTACTAGGACTTTAGAAGGTGAAATTTCTCATAAGAAAATATCTAATTATGGATAAATACATATCAGGAACTGGGAGTAATAAATACATGGGAAAGAAAAGGCAGATGCATGTGCATAAGGGGCTGCACAATCAGTAAAGTGGAGCTAGAAACATCATTGGACCATCCTGGGAGCAAAAGGGAAAAAGGAAATAATCTTTACCTTCCTTTCAAAGTAAGGAGAGCATAATCCAGGGTGGCCTGAGGAGAAATGTCTCCTACAGTTTGATTATGTCATTTATTTTATTTATTTTTGAGGCCACAAATATTTAAATATATCTTTTTGGTATTGTCTTAAAATGTGTTTCAATTTGTAAATAACATCACAATCATATATGATACAGACATAGCTAATCCATACATTTATGAGAATAGTTTACTCAGATTTTTTTAAAAATTTTTTTATTTTATTTATTATTTTTATTCTTGTTTCAGAACCTTTGTTTATGACCGGCTCAGCCTGCCCCGAGGGAAGGGCTGGCGCAGCATGTGGTGCCGGGGATCGAACTGCGGTCCCTGAAGCCGCCCAAGCTTCCCCAAGTAGGCGCTTTAGACCACTGAGCCATCCCGCCAGGCCCACTCAAATTATTTTTAAAGTTTTGTTAAAAGAATCCCCTTGCCTGTATTGTATAGTAATAATCCATATTGTTTACATATTATTATTTTTGTTATTGGTAAAATAACCTGAGGATTGGCTCTAGCAAAGACACAGCCTTAGTGAAATATTTAGGCATTGAAATATTTAAATGAATACATCCTAAAAATTGCCAGCTGCATGATATAATTGAAAGAACACGAGTAGGAATAAAAAAAAATCTTGTTCTCAGTCCTGGCCCTGCCCTCAAATTGTCATCACCTGGTATGAACTGGAGTTTTGGAATCCTCTGTTTTGTATCTATCAGTGAGAGAATTTGACCTGACCAGTGTTTCTTAGAAACTATTTTGGTTTCAGTTTCCTTTATATTCTTTAAAATTACTGAAGACCCCAAAAACCTTTCATTTATATGGCTGCTTCTATTAATGTTTACCATATTTTAACTTACAATTGCATATTTATTTTAAAATATTTATCTGAAAATAATGACCTACTACATGTTAGCGTAGATCAACATATTTTCATAAAATTCATACATTTTAAAGCCAAAGGGGGCCGGGAGTGGTGGCGCACGCCCATAATCCTGGCATTTGGGAGGCTGAGACAGAAGGTTCGATGTGAATACGAGACCAGCCTGGGCTACAAAAGTGAGCTCAAGGCCAGTCTGAACTGCATAGTGAGACCCTGTCTCAGGAAAAAGACAAAAAATAAAAATAAAGCCAAAGGCGGTTGGGGAGATAGCTCAGTGGCACAAGTGTCTGCCTGGCAAGTGCAAGGTCCTGAGTTCGATCCTTGTTTCCACAAAATAAAATAAAGGCAAAAAGGCAGGGGACGGGGGGACATGGCTTTGTATGTGTGCTAAGTCCCTGTGGTGCCTGCCTAGATTCTCATTTTTGTTCCTTCATTCAGTCTCTTGCAACAGATTGCTTTGTGTGAAGAACATAAAGAAGTGCTGACTCCACACAGAAAGAGTTGGCGCAACACTCATTCATGACAAAAACCCTACAGAAATTGGAATAGATTTTTTTTATCGTAGTCTGCTAAAAGACATCTATTACCAACCAAGCCAACATAACACTAAATGGACAAAACTTAAAGATTTTACCCTAAAATCAAGAATGAGACAAGGATATCCATTGTCACCATTTCTATTAAATACCATTTTGGAAACATTAACCAGACCAATTAGACAAGAGAGAGAAATAAAAGGAATAACACTGGAAAGGAAGAAGTGAAATTATCATTATTTGTGGATGACATATTACTCTACATGAAAGACCCTGCATGAGCCGGGCATGGTGGCTCAGGCCTGTAATCCCAGCACTTGGGAGGCTGAGACAGAAGGATCAATGTGAGTTCGAGAACATCCGGGGCTACCAAAGTGAGCTCAAGGCCAGCCTGAACCGCACATTGAGACCCTGTCTCAAAAAGACAAAAAAAAAAAAAAAAAAAAAAAAAAAAAAAAAAAAAAAAAAAAAAAAAAAACAAAAAAAAAAAAAAAAAAAAAAAAAAAAAAAAAAAAAAAAAAAAAAAAAAAAAAAAAAAAAAAAAAAAAAAGAAAAGAAAAGAAAAGAAAAGAAAAACCCTGCAAAATCCAACAATAGACTTCTAGATTTAATAACCAAATTCAATTTCATAGCTGGATACAAAGTCAACACTCAAAAAGCAGTAGCCAGATAGCTCAGCAGATTAAAGCACCTGTTTAGGCAGACACAAGGACCAGGGTTCAATCTCTGGAGTGCCATGCTGGCTTACCCTTGGGACATGCTGAGATAGTGATTGAGACTAGGTGTGGTGGCATGCACCTGTAATCCCAGCACCTGGGATGGTGAAAACAGGAGAATCACTATGAGTTGGATCTGTGTAGTGAGACCCTGTAGACCTTGTACTATATACAAAAAAAGATAGCATTTCTGTACAAAATAACAAACACACAGATAGAGAAATTATGAAAACAACAACTTTCACAGTAGCATTGAAAAAAGTAAAATACTTAAGAATCAAACTAATAAAGGAAGTACTGTGAAAAAGAAGATCAAAGAGGATATCAGAAGATGGAATGATATCTCTTGCTTTTGGGTAGGAAGAGTCAACATAGAGAAAATGGCTGTACTTCCATAACTGTCATACTAGTTTAATTCAATCCCAATCAAAATACTATTAGCACATCTCACAGAAACAGAGAAAACAATTCTAAAATTCATTTGGAACCAGAAGAAACCTAGAATAGCAAAAGCAACTCTAGGCAACAAAGGCAAGACAGGGGGCATCACAATCCCTGACTTGAAATTGTGCTATAAGTCGGGCATGGTGGTGCACGCCTGTAATCCCAGCACTTGGGAGGCTGAGGCAGAAGGATCAGTAGGAGTTCGAGATCAACCTGGGCCACAAAATGAGCTTAAGGCCAGTCTGAACTACACAGTGAGACCCTGTCTCAAAAAGACAAAAAAGAAAAGAAAAGAAATTGTGCTACAGAGCTACTGTGATTAAAAAAGAAAAAAAGACCCGAGTGCCAGTGAAACAAATGAGAAATGCAGACACAGCACTGCACATATCTAATTATCTTTGACAAAAGAGCCGAGCACCATGCTGAAGATGAAAACCAGACTCATATCTTTTACCATACACTAAGCTAAAATTGGAATGGATCAAAGATTTAAATGTTAACAGAAAGGACCAGGGAGATAGCTCTGTGGCACAAGTGCCTGCCTGGCAAGTGCAAGGTCATGAGTTCAAACCCTGGTCCCGAAAAAAAAAAAAATCTTAACAGAAAAACTAACTGCACTAGAGGAGAGAATAGGTAGAATTCTTGAACACACTGGTGTAGGCAAAGACTTTGTGAACATAAACCTGATCACACAGAAAATATCACACAGAATCAACAATTGGGATTCGTATCTTACTAAAAGGCCTTTGCAGGCAAACAAAATCACCCGTGCAGGGCAGAGGCAACCCAAAGTTGGGAAAAATTTTAACAGATATTCCTCAGACAAAGGACGAATATCTAGAATCTATAAAAAGAAGTAAAAAAAAAAAAAATCAACCCCTTACACTTCAAAATCCTATCCACAAATGGATCTCTGCATGAATAGACACTTTTCAGATGATGAAGTAAAAACAATTAATAATTACATGAAAAAATGTTTAACATTACTGGTCATTTGAGAGATACAAATTAAAACAGTGCTAAGATTCCATCTCACTCCAAAAAGAATGGCCATTATCAAGAACTCAAGCGAGAACAAACACTGCAGAGGCTGTGGAAAAAGGAACCCTTCTTCACATTAGTCTATAATGAGAACATAGACTAATACAGTCATTGTGGAAATCAGTACAGAGATTCCTCAAAAAACTCAAACTAGAGGTTCCATTTTACCTAGATATTGTTGATATCTTTCCAAAAGATTTACAAGTATCATACCATAGAAATATATGCACACTCATATTTATAGCAGTAGTTTGTAACAGCTATATCTTGGAAATAACCCTAATGTCTGTCAACTAATGAATGGATAAAGAAGATGTGGGTTTTTTATACAATGTAGAACTACTCTGCCATAAAGAAGGATAACCCTGAGATATTCTAGCAATACACCTTGGTACTGTAGACTCTTAAGTGAAATAAATTGGACACACATGTTTAGATACTGCATTATTTCTCTGGTAAGAAAAAGAAAAGGATATACAAGTACCAAAATGTATCATAGATATCAGGAAACAGGGAAAAATGTTCAAATGGGAAGGAAACAAGGGTGGAGAAATGAGGGAGGTAAAAGAATAGAAGGAAAAGTTGGAAAAAAAAAAGTCTTGCAAAGAAGGAAGAGAGAAGAGGTTGAAGGGAGGCAGGGGAATGTGGAAAAAACAATCAAGATATATCATGTATAAGTACAACTTTCCTGTGACAAATGTGATTGATTACTATGTATATCTAAAATGTACCAATAAAATTAATTTTAAGAATTCGGGGGCTGGGGAGATAGCTCTGAGGCACAAGTGCCTGCTGGGCAAGTGCAAGGTCGTGAGTTTGAACCCTGGTCCCACAAAAAAAAAAATAAATAAAATAATAATAATAATAATAATTTTAACCGGGTGTGGTGGCTCACGCCTGTAATCCTAGCACTTGGGAGGCTGAGACAGGAGGATTGATGTGAGTTCGAGACCAGCCTGGGCTACCAAAGTGAGCTCAATGCCAGCCTGAAATACATCGAGACCCTGTCTCAAAAAGACAAAAAAAAAAAAAAAAGAATTCGTAGACTTTATCAGAAAAAAGAAAACATGTGTTCCTCTAGCAGCAAAGTTTTCAGATCAGTGGAATCAGCGTAACCTGGCCAGGTTCTGTCCTAGCTCTGGGGGTTCTTGGAATCTTCAAATCAATGACCTCTGTTGTTTTACCTCCTGATCAAGCCAGGGAAGCTTTGTCCATTTTATTTTATTCTTTTACTTTTATTTATCATTTATATATCTATTTTACTTTTTAAAGTTATTTATTTATTTATTTTTTAGCTGTGCCTACTTTATTTATTTTTGTGTATTTGGTACAGGGTCTCACTATGCAGGTTGGACTTGTAGTGATCCTCCTGTTTTCAGCCTCCCCAATGCTGGGATTATAGGTAAGTGCCATCAGGCCCAGTCTCCGGGGTCAGCTCAGTGTGCCCAGGGGTGGGGGCAGGGCTGGTGCAGCATGTGGTGCTGGGGATTGAATCTCAGTCCCTGGGCTTGCCTAAGCAGGTGATTAGTCTACTGATCTATCTTGCCAGCCTAGAGATAAAGATGAAGAAATTGAGCCATCATGGGGATTTTGGTAGAAAATAACTGGTGACAGCAATAGTAGAATTTATGTCTTTGATTTCTTTTCATGTGTTCTTTCCCTTATACCTAGCATCATTATCTTAAGAATCTGGCCATGCAAACCAAGGCAATAGGCTAAGGCAGCCTCATAAAATCACTTACTTAAAAGATCACTGTGCCCCTAATTAAACCACACAAAATTGAAGACTCAAAAGGAAAAGACCTAGCAATTTAATTGACTCTCTGTAGTAAAAAATTATTTTAAAATCCAGATAGCAACCAACATGTCTTTCCACCAAATGTTATCAAAATTGATTCAATAGTAATTAAATATGATCAGATTTTTTTTGGAATCTCTCCAAGGTAAATAAACAAATACAAAAAATTCTCAAAGACATAGCATGGTTTCTTATAAGAAATCCTTTTGTAGAAATCCAGAACTGGGGCTGGGGAGATAGCTCCGAGGCACAAGTGCCTGCTGGGCAAGTGCAAAGTCGTGAGTTCGAACCCTGGTCCCACCAACAAAAAAAAAAAGAAATCCAGAACTGTAGTAGTCAAAATGCTTCTATCAATAGTGTACATATACACTTTTGAACAATATACAGAGGCTAAGTTTTGATAAGAATATTCTAGATCCTTGTAAAAGCATCTCTTTCCTACATACCATGACCTTTAACACCTCAGAATTACCTTTAAGAATGAAAAATTGCTGGCCACTGCAGATTGTGTTTGCCATTTTTCTTTTCTTGCAATGACTTGGTGTGTTTGGTAAGCATACATCTTTGATCATAACAATTGCTATACCCAGGAATGGAGAGAGAGGCTGGGGCAACTTTAGCAAGGATGAGAAAAAAGTTAAGTATGCTTCAGAGTTGATAAATGACATGTGAAAGAAATAGTCAAGTATGGTAGTACAAAACAAATGAACAACAACAACAAAAAAAAACCCTACAGTAATTGTCACCTATCTCCAAATCAAAGACAAGGACTCCAACTGGCCCAAGTGTACCAGAAGAATTCAAGATGTATTTCCAGAAAGCTATTCAATACTGAAATGGATGACATGAGGGGAAGCAATAAAAATATCGTCTTTAAAAGTCTGCATAACAGCCGGGCATGGTGGCGCATGCCTGTAATCCCAGAACTTGGGAGGCTGAGGCAGGAGGATCAGTGGGAGTTCGAGACCAGCCTGGGTTGCAAAAGTGAGCTCAAGACCAGCCTGAACTGCATAACGAGACCCTGTCTCAAAAAGACAAAAAAAAAAAAAAAAAAAAAAAAAAAAAAAAAAAAAAAAAAAAAAAAAAAAAAAAAAAAAAAAAAAAAAAAAAAAAAAAAAAAAAAAAAAAAAAAAGTCTGCATAAGGAAAAATATCAGCAAAGATAGACAAAACAAAAGAAGGGACAAAGGAATGGAGGTTACAAACAAGACATTGCTCAGAATAATTCTAAATCTTTTACAAACATAAGGCTAGAGCACAGATGGAGAAAGGAAGGGAGAGGGAGGGAAAAGATGAAGAAAGAAAGGAAGGAGAGAGAGAGAGAGAAAGAGAGAGAGAGAGAGAGGAGGTGACAATACAATAGCTACCAGTTCAAAGTAATCATCAGCATAACACCAACCTGTGCATCATCATACATAGCACAAGCCTCAGAAGGCCCTTCCAACCCTCTGCTCTGGAGCCTACTGCATACATACCTTGAACTGTGAGAAAAGCAGATCCTTCCAGTATACTGTTCTGGAGGCTGCATCTTACCATCCCTGAATCACTGGGCTGCACATTGTGGATGATCATTTCGGAGACAAAGTTCCCGTCCAGGTCATAACTGGCAGAGGTAAAGCGGTCGTTGGTGATGATGGACTCCTGGGATGTAATGCTCAGGACTACCGTGCCTTTGAGGGCCCACATAATGAGTTTCCAGCCTGGGGACACAGTGCAGTTGAAGCGAGCCTCTGAGCCCTTTAGCACTGTTGCATTCTGGGGCCCTTCTATGATTTGATAGCTGGATCCAGACACTAGAAGGCAACCAAGTTTTCAAAGGGTTAAGTATTAATCATCTGTGTAGTTCAGCTCTTCTCTATTTACCAGCTGTTATTATCTGATATCCTTGGCATAGCTCAGACTCCATGTCATACAGGTCTTATGCAGGGCTTCCCCAGGAGCCCAAGAGCTGCCTGTGGACATCAAGCCATCCCCCTACCCTTTTTACTCTTTTCCTTTAGCTGGGTTGTACTGGTTGAATATTATTTCCCTTAAGTTTTGCACCAGCTCTTCAGAAGGTGATCTTTAAAAGTAGAATTTTTTTCTGCGGAGGTAATTAGCTAAGGATTTCAAAATAAAACCAACTTGAACTTAGGAAGGGCCCAGAATCCAATTCTGGCAATGCAGAAGTATACACAGAGAAAAATACCATGTGGAGACGAAGGCAGAGAGTGGACAGACAAATCTACAATCTGAGATGGCTGAGATTATGGGCAGGCAGCAGAAGCTGAGAAATGCATGATTCTCTGAAGTCTCCAGAAAGAACCAGCCCTGTCCATTAGCAACATCATAGAAACAGCAGAAACTGGGACCCAGACTCAGACCTTTCAATTCAAAATCCTATGCTCTATATCCCATGATAAAGAACCATGGAATACCACAGACCTGGGTTTCTGTTCATGCCTTCCTGATGAGTCCAGGCACTCTTATTACTGGCTGATGGTGTATTGTCCCTAGAGGCAACCACGCAGCCCACCGCGTGCACTGGAGGTCCTCATTTAAGGGCAACTCCCTCTTTCCTTCTCTTGGACAACCAAAAGTAATGTGGATATAAAGCAATGTCTTTGTTGAGGTTCTCTGCAGAAAGGCTGGATGGCAAACACTCAAGAACAAAAATTCAGCTGGGCATGGCCCTTTCTGTGAGCCTGAATCACATTTTAAGAAAAAAAGAGCAAAGAAAAAATACATGGTGGTGCACACTTGTAATCCCAGCACTTGGGAGGCTGAGGCAGGAGGATCACTATGAGTTCAAGACCAGCCTTGGATACAAAAGTGAGCTCAAGGCCAGTCTGAACTACATAGAGAGACCCTGTCTCAAAAAGACAAAAAAAAGAAAAAAAAAAAAAAGGTATAGCTCTACATCTGAGGGAAGACAGGCCAGCCAAGCCCTTCTTCCCACACTAGGCCTGGTGGAGGGAAGAAAAATGGATGATGCCCAGTGAGGCTGGGGGAAGGAGGATGGCGCAGAAGAGGCCCAGGTCTGCCCCTGAGGAGCCCACCCCGGCAACTCCATGAGGATGAGAAAATCCTTCTGGAACCAGACTTCCTTCCATGGCCTTGCGCACAGTGGTGTGAACATTTCAATCTAAAACCAGTTTGGGGGGCCCGGTGGGATGGCTCAGTGGTCTAAAGCGCCTGCTTGTGGGGCGGCTGCAGGGACCGCGGTTCAATCCCCGGCACCACATGCTGCGCCAGCCCTGCCATCAGGGCAGGCTGAGCCGGCCGTGAAAATAAATAAATAAATAAATAAACAAAAGTTCTGAAACAAGAATAAATAAATAAAATTCTTTAAAAAATAAAAAAAAATAAAACCAGTTTGGAAGCATCTCCAACTTCATGTGTGACTAAGGAATCATGGAACCTGTGCAGGCCCCAGGCCTCACCCTGTAGCTGGGCAGAGGACAGAGGGCTAAGCAGGGTGGGAACTCCTGGAGTCTGACTCAAACTTCAAGGTAAATGAAGGAGCCAAATTGCTGAGGTAGCCACACTGTTACTTGCTGCCCATGCTGGAACCCTCAGTGACCACCCTTCAGCTCTACCCAGTGACTCAGGGTTGCTTTCTGGCAAATGCTCAAGGTCTCAGCATCTCATTCCCTCATTGTCCATGTCTTATCAGTGGCCATGTGTGAACCTGCCCTACACAGAACAAACATGAGAAACTTGTAGGTAAGAATTTTAATCAGTCACATACCTCACTTGGGGCCTCCCTTTCTCTTTGCTTTTCCTTTTATTTGTGGAACAAAGCGACAAATTAACAGCACTTGGAAGCATCAGTGTCTCCCCTGCCCTGAATTGTCTGTGTGGCCACCCACTCTGCTGTCTACTGGATTCCTTGTAGGGGTTTATCTATTTGCAAAATTTTTATTCCACTCTCCATTTCCCAAACCCATGTCCACAGTCCAGCCCTCTGCTCCTGCCCCACTAGGCATCTCCCAGGAAATGACCAAGGGCCACTTAAGATAGAGAGGATTCCTTTTCTTCCTCTCACTTGCTTCTCAACAACCTCAAACTTAGGGCAATCATGGGGCAGCACACTTGCCATAATTTCTGTCAATCCTGCAGAATTTAACCTAAACACAAGTGTTCTGTGATGGCCTTTTTACAGCTCCCTGAAATACTTTTAGGCATGTCCTTTGCATTGGTTTGAGGGTCTGCTCTGAAACTCTGTCTTCCCACTTTCCTCTCTTCCTCCCTGGCCACAGCTGTGGACCCTCAATGCTCATCTTGTGCTTCACACTGCAGCAAATGGAAAAGCAGGGCTGGAGATGTGGATTCACTGTCTGGAAGGAGCTAGGGAAAGAAAGTGGAAGGCAAAAAAGGAAGCTGCTTTAATTTGTTCCCGTGCCACCCTCAGGCCACAAGATCCTTTTTTAAATTTATCAGACTTGTCTAGTCTTTCTGGCCATAGGGACCTTGTGAATGCAGCCCTATTATCACTCAATTCTCAGCTCCTGGTCAGCTGTTTTCTCCTCAGTGAAACTTTCCCCAGTCACCCCCTGAGGGTAATTACCCTGAAGCCAAGCTCTCTGAGTAGTGGTGCTTCTTTGAAGTAAATATCATAAAGGGTATGTTATACTTGTTTTTCTCCTCTGTCAATGCTTATCTCCTCTATGAGGCCATAGGCCCAATGTTAATGAGGACTATGCCTGGCTTTGCTGGATCTCGCATCTTGTTTGTCAGCCAAGTGCCACATAACAAGTGCTAAGTGATTATTTGATGTGTGAGTAGCAGATTCTACATAAGCCATGAGGCCATAGGTGAGGTGGAGAGGATGGGGCAGGCCCTTGGGTGCACACAAGCACTGCTGTCTGCTACCCAGAGCCAAACGCACACACAAGTATAACTACATACAAGACTGTCCAAGAGGACATGTCCAAAGGGCTTAGCCTTTGTCACAGGCTTTGGGAAAGGCTCATCTCTCTTGGGGGCTCTAGAATGTGCCAGTACTACCCTGCTTCCTGCAATAGCCACCTCCAGATTTCAAACTAGAACCTTCTTGCCTCACATCAGTGCTTCCTGCTTGGCTCCAGCAGGGTGAACTATCTCAGGGCAGCTAAACCCAGAATTCATCACACAAAACTCTCGAAGAGCTTTTTGCAACCAAGGGGCTAAATAGGCTTGTCTGGTGCCATGTTCCTGAAATGTATATTGAGGATGCTTTATTCTTCCTAGGCTGTACCCATGCTAAGATCTTGTTTTCCTCTCCATTTTGCAAATAAAAGTTTCTCATGCTGCTAGACAGAAGCTTCCCAGTCCCTTATCTCCAGATCAACATGAGTGCTGAGCCCCATGATCAGAATTTCACAAAGCAGTCCTTACTGCACACAGCATTTGCTGGTATGCCCTCTTATGTATTCAATTTTACTCTTTTCAGCACTCTCATGACCAGATTTTTAAAAAATTGTCTGGAAATCCAAAGTAGACCACACAGGGGCTGGGAAGATAGCTCCTGGCAAGTGCAAGGTTGTGAATTCGAACTCTAGTCCAGAAAAAAAAAAAAAAGAAAAAGAAAACAATGTAAACCACACAGTGGAGGCACTCAGTGTATAGAAGGTCACCAAGCCATGCATTTTCTCTAATGTACATTACTCTTCAACTTGATGCTCAAGTCACTATGGTAAAGAAGGCAGAGTCAAAAATCAACTGGAAAAAGAAGGCTAAACTCACCCTTGCACAGGTGCTCTAGATAAGACCTAACTAAGCCAAAGCTGTACATATGGGCTCCAGCCACTCTAAAGACCACCTACATTGTCTCCTGCTGGCAGAGTCTGACAGAAGGGAGGTTGTGGCCCAGAAACCGTACGGTTCATTCCACCCTGGGGAGGCCCCAAGCTGATAGCTGTGGGAGGAGTGGGAAGCATCACATGTGGTGGACGCTCATCTGGTCAGCACCTGGGACCTGGGGTCCCACCCTGGTCACTGCAGCAGTCAGGCACACATGAAAGAGGAAGCGATGCCAAGGCTGGGCCTTCCTAGCAAACGGAGGAAGCAGGCAAAGCAGGCAGGAGAGACTGCAACAGTGGCCATATAGTCTGTGGGTCAAGGGCACTACAGGGCCCTTCCTGTGGAGTTGAAGCAGCAAGAATGGAAGATGGAGGAAGTCACCCACACAAGAAGGGCCACAGGAAAGGCACCAGAAAAGGGACTTCCCATGAGCTCTTCCAGTGCCCTCTTTAGTGCCCTTCCTTTGAGTGCGGAAGATGCAAAAAGCAGGCAGCCCAGCCCTGACTCCTACCTGTCAGCATGGTCAGGATGACCAGCATGGCCAGGACGCCATTCCTGCTGCCCTTCATCTCCACATGATCCTCCTCACCCTGCAATATAAAGCAGACAGGTGACACCCTCCACCCCTGTGCTTTCTCTGCCACTCAGATATGCTCAGTTCAGACAGCTTCTAGATTTTGAGAAGATTGGCCCTCACCCTGGGGTGAAGGAGGACATGCTGCAGCCCCACCCTAGATCCTCTGCAGGCCCTGGTGTGAGAGTCACTGAACAAGATGGTGTGAATGACGGTGCACACAGCACAACTTGACCAAGAGGTGGGGCCAGGACTCTACTGTTCCTTCCAAACACTGAGGAAAACATGGTGCCCCTGATAAGCTCACGTTCCCTAAGAAGAAAATAGGACAAAATGGAGAAATAGACTGGACAGTCTAAGAGAAGGAGGAAAGAGATGAGAAAACAACACAGAGGATGTGCATGGGTGGACTGGTGTCTCTTGAGGCAGGTGGCTGGGGAAAACACCCAGCAGGTGACTGAGGTGACAGCCATGTGTGCATCTACTGGAAAATCTTCCTATGCAGAGGACAGAACAGGTGCAAAGGCCCTGGGTGGGACTGTAGCTGCCATGACTGAGGACCTGCAGAGAGGACCCTGGCAGAGGGATAGTGTGTGGAGGGGCTAGACCCAGTGAGGTGCTGCAGCACTCAAGATTGCTACAGTATGCACTTCTTGGCCCTCTTTCCAGGCCCCCTTTTTCCCCTGCTCACCCTGCACCTATGTACTTTCTCTTTTTCTTTTTCCTTCCCCCAGATGCTTATCAGGCTGGGGTCCCCTTGGGTCACGTTGGGGGAGCTGTATTGGTTACCTGATCCTCCCTGCTGGCCTTGCTATAGCCAGCTGTGGAGTGCTTCTCACTTCAACTGTGGTTCCCAGATGTTCTAGTCCTGATGCTTGAATCCACCCTGTCCCTCCAAAATGGGAGGTGCCAGCTCATGCCAGCGACCCTGTGGTGGGACTTTGTAATAAGTGGCCATACAGGTCTGGGGTTCTGGCCTCCTTTCACCTCTGAGAGGCCTAGAGGGATTAACCCACAACTGGCCCCAGGGGCAGAAAGGAAGATTTACAGTAGGCACTGGAAATAGCCACCCCACCTCAGTCAGTGCCCTGGGTAAAACCAGAGTGTCAGAATGCAGAGGGCAGAGGCTCTTGCAGGACCCTGACTCACGCCTCACAGCTAACCCCTAACATGGCAAGGAATGGGGACCCACCCCCAGCCCCCATATGCACTAAACACTCGTGTCTCCAAACACCAAAATATCTGTGCAACAGTACTATTCCATTACCTTTTATAATAACCATACACACGGCAAGTCCCACAGCAGCCCACACAGTTAGGACAGAAACAGGCCTTCCAAGATTGATCAGAGATTGATTCATGAGCCAGAGTTACAAAGTGTGAAATAAATCATTTACTCACTTCAAGTCTCAATTAACAGAACTTGATGAGTTCATTGCTCTGCCAGCCCCATGGAATGTGGGCTCCCAGCTGGGGAACTGGGCCTCGAAGTTGTACTAAGAGCATGGGCCTAGCACAGCAGAGACCACAGCACAGATGAAGGCCTATCAGAAAGAGGGGCAGAAAAAAAAAAAAGAAAGAGGGGCAGCGCTGCGAACCACATAGGGTCAGGCTTCAGACTAAGAACAGAGCATTTAAGGAGGAAACACTGCACTTGTCAGCTTTCTCTCCTATGGTTCTCACTTCTTTTTTGACCAAATCATATTCGCCCCTGAGTCTAGCAGGTGGAAACAGAAGCAAAAGCAGGACCCCAACAGACAGTATAGGAGTAGCTGCAAGTCTAGGAGTCAGAGGGAGGTCACTAAAGACAGCATTTGTGAGGCCCCAGTGCTTAGAGGGCCTAGGTGGTTGGGGCATCTTCATAAAGCTGGTTTCAAGTATAACAGAGGTCAGAATAATAGATGAGACAACTCATATCAGTGATGATCTGTTAATATGCTGAGGGGCAGTGGGACCCAGACCTGAAATGGAGCTTCTGCTTCATTTCCTCATGGAAGGCTCTCAATATTCTACTCTTTCATAAAAATCTGCACTTAAACTTTTAAGTCTTATTATTAAGTTGTATTAAATAGGCAGGACTTAGACTCCCACATGATTACTTACTGGCCTAGCAAAAATTAAACACCCAGAAACCTGAGAATACCTGCCATGGGTAGATCTGATAGCAACCAATCCCCAATTTCTGGTTCTTGGGAATAGTTTGATATTGTTACTTCCAGAAATGTTTGAAAATGTCCTGTTTTAGTCAACAGCAAGAAATCTGACCCCAAACAGAACAAAACAGAGGACTGAGGGCTCCCAGGGGAGCTGGCTGCAGGGGTCAGTTCCATCTGGGTCATAGCCAGGCCCTGCATTTCTCCTGCACTGAAAACTACAGCCCCACCTGCCCTACTTTCAGGCTCAGCTTCTTGGAAAGTCCAGAGACCCAGGACAATCCTGCTTGCTGTAGGGTCTTCTCGTTGGGATGGAAATGGTATTCACAGGTCATCCAAAGAGTGGCCTGACTTGAAGTGGGTTTCCTGTATGCGACTCCTGGGACCAGCAGAGGCTTGGCTTTACCTATGGACGTAGCAGCTTTCTGTGAGGCACACTCACAGAGTGCCTCTAGAGTCATCTGAAATCTCTAAACTTAAAGTGCAGCCCACTTAATTTTTAACTTTGGTAGCAAGAAAACAACACCGTGTGTGCTATCTTCCAGGAGCTTCACAGGAGAACCAGTGGATGAACTAGGAAGAAAGGAAAAACCCTCCTAACAGTCATTTCTCACTTAAGAGCCACACTGCATGCAGTGTCTTACCTCAGGCAGCAAATGTCCCCTGGAGAGCTTCAGAGAAGATTTTCAGTTCCCCAAAGGCTCCTCACCTCCTCAAGCTGCTATCCTGTCTCCACACAAATACAGGAATGGGTTCTGTCTGGCCACCTAAGGATCCTGATCACTCCTCACCAAGTGACAGGAAGTTCTTCCCAAGGGCTGTGTCACTTCTGAGGCAGGGCTAGAAACACAGAGACACAGGAAGGTGTAAGTGCCCTAAGCAGCTGGGCACATTCCCATTAATCATTAACCAGCCCTCCACAACTGCCAACCGGAAGTCAGGCCCAGAGGCTCAGGGCTTCCCCCGCCCTTAGCCTTGCTCAGGCCCTCCAGTGCAGGTGGAGCCCACTCTCAGGCCCTGGTCCTGCCTCAGCTATTCTTTTTGACCAATGGGAGGCTGTCAGCCCTTTCCAGTCAGAAGCCAGCTGGCCAGCCCCTTTGCTGCTCTGGCCTGGGGCAGAGGTCAACAGGCTGGTGAAACCGGTTTCTTCTCCCAAGCAAGCACCTAAACATCTACTAGAGCAGGTCCTTTTGAGAAAGAAAAATCCCACGTGTGTAGTCTGCTCTGGGAGGTGACAGCAATTTATTATTATTATTAAATAATAATACTTATTAATATTTAATAATAATAATAATAATTTGTATTCAGTACAGGACCTACAGCGTCTCACTACACATATCAAACTCATAGTGATCCTCCTGTTTTTCAGCCTCCCAAGCACTGGATTACAGGTGTGTGCCACCACCCAGTCTCATTCGCCATCTCAGGGGACAATGTGGGAGGCCTGGGATCGAACCCTAAGCAGACACTTTAATCTGCTGAGCTATCTGGCTGGCACTGACAGCAATTTAAGAGTGAAGCAGGTTCCTGTGGAGCATTTACCTAAGAGTTAGGCATAGACAGTGACTTCCTCTCCTCACCCTTCCCCCCAGAGATACCCCCAAAGAACTTGGCTTTTTTGAACCCAGCAAGAGTTTCTGGAGCCACTGTCTCTCAATCCTTTGTGCTCGTGCACTCTTGGCTTTTCTAATTGTCCTTTTTGATTTGTCTCTTATTAATCGAAGAACTGAGAATCAAGTGTAAAGTATATATGGAAAGTCAGACCCAGAGCAAAGAAATGGGGGTGGCTGCTGATCCTTCTGCTGGGGAGGAATGGAATATTCTAGTCCCAAAGTACCTAACTTCAATTTAGAGATTATTATAAATGGAAGATGTGAGACCAGCGAGATGACTTAGTGGTCTAAAGCGCTTGCTTAGGCAAGCTTAGGCAACCACAAGATTCAATGTGGTTCAATCCCTGGCACCACATGCTGGGCCAGCCCCAGCCCCAGGGCAGGCTGAGCCAGCCATAATAAATTAAATAAGTAAGTAAGTAAGTAAATAAATAAATAAATAAATAAATAAATAAATAGAAGATGTCTGAAATTCAGTAGAGTCAAGAAAAAGAAAGATAGAGGAAGGAATAAAAGGGATGGAGAGACAGAAGGAGACAAGGGGAGGAGAATAAAAGCCTTCTTAGAATTTTCCTTAAGGTCTCTTCAGGTCCACACAGTAGTGAGAACTTTAATATTTTCTAACAGATCTCTTTATGCGGCTTACAGACAAGTTCTGAAAATTCCTTCATGGCAGTCAGTGTACCTGCACTCCTCCTAGAACCCTGTCAGGTGACAGCTTGAGCTTAGGTGAGGGGTAGGACATGCCAGGTATGAAAGGGTAGAAAGTGAGACTTTGGGAGCTGCCACCTCTTATGGCAGAGGAGACAATGTGCATGCAGTAGCAGAGTGGGTGGCAGCCTGGGACTGCTGAGGAAGTCAGAGGTTAGCGGGCTCTGCGAGCACTGAGGAGGCCAATCAGGGTGGTAAGTGCAGTAAGGTGGAGGGCAAACCAAAGCACAGTGCTGGGATCTTCTTTCTATTTCTTTCCTTTTGGTTTTCTTTGGTTATCAAAAGAGATATCAGGAAGTTGGAAAATTTGGAGTGGGAGGTTGTTGTAGGTAGCTAAATTATATAGAAATGTTATAGGTAGTTAGACAGGGCCAGGCCCTCAAGGAAGACAAGGTTGTTAAAACTATGGACAGACATGCCTCTGCTATGGGCCAGATCTCAAGACAAGAGTAAACAAATGCAGCCACATACTTCCCTAAGGATGGGCATTAGGGATTGGTATGCTAAGTATCAATCACCTTGAAAGAGCCTGAAAGAGAGGCTAGCCCAAGACCAACAGAAAGAGATCTTGCTCAATATTCTTGCCCACTTGCTATGTGACTTGCTTTCCTATTTGATCCCAATTTTAATCAATGTTACCTGAGCAATGGTGCTTGTAATCTCATTGGTTGACCATAGTTTTGTCCCACCTCATGCCCACCTAAACGAGTTCTCATGTCTTTTCTACTACCTTAGACCCATCTCATTGCATGATTTTCCTTTATGAAAGTCCCTGGAAGAGACAGCTTCATGGGGACCACCCACTTGGGACACCCCTCCTGTACAGGCGCTTTCTTTCCCCTAATAACTCTATTCTGTTTATAACCTCCATTGGTTCCTAAAATTTATTCTTCGGTTTTAGAGAACACAAACTCATCCCAGGTACTTTTCAAGTCGGGAGATAATTTCCCCCTATGCCAGGAGGAAGACAATTGTGAGATTATCTGATTTCACCATGTCAGAGCTGTCCTTGAACTCTTGACAACCCCCAGAGGCAAGAAACTGAAAGTAAATGAAATTATTCTTCTACAAAGAAGTATATATGTACTTTGTCTAGCACAGAGACAATTAATTTTTGCCCTGAGGAAATTGACCAGTTTTAATTCTATCCATAAAGATCTTGGCATTCCTGATGGCCTATATTTTGTGTTGTTTGGTTTCTCCATTGACTCTCCTGTAACATCTTTCTGATTCCTTTATCAAGTAATGAGTTATAAAATATTTGCTAGGTGTCGACCTTATATTGGTATGCGAATCATAATTTTATCTTTTAAAAATCTTTTGTCAAGAACTTTTTGATGAATTTAGAGATATGAGGAATTAAGGTATATGATCTCTGCAGATTATCTAGAAAATATTAAATAAAAAAGCTAAAGTCTGACCTTTTCTTACTTTCAAGTGCAGTGATTTCATTGTAGGCTCAATTAATATAAGGAAGAAAATAAAAACTATGTATAGTCTCACCCATATCACCCATATGATGAATTTTAAATGTAATGGTGCAATAGTGTCAATTATCTTGCTTATTAAAGAAGTGATAGCTGGGCGTGGTGGCGCACACCTGTAATCCCAGCAGTCGGGAGGCTGAGGCAGGAGGATCAGTGAGAGTTCAAGACCAGCCTGGGCTACAAAAGTGAGCTCAAGGCCAGCCTGAACTGCATAACAAGACCGTGTCTCAAAAAGATAAAAAACAAAGAAGTGATATAGAGGCCTGGCAAATAGCTCAGTGGACTAAAGCAGCTGCTTAGGCAGATGTAAGGGCTGGAGGTTCAATCCCTGGCCTACCCTGCCGGCCCTGCCCCAAGGATGAGCTGAGATGATGACTGAGACTGGGCACAGTGATGCACAGTAGTGCACACTTGTAATTCCAGCGCTTGGGAGGCTGAAAAATGGAAGGATCACTATAAGTCTGATCTGTGTAGCGAGACCCTGTAAACCCTGTAGGCTCTGTGCTAAATACCTTAAAAAAAATAGAAGTGATAAATACCATAGAAAATTAGAAAATGGAGAAAGGAAAAATAGAGGAAATTTTAAGACAGAATGCCTTTAAGATTACCATACAGAGATTAGCACTATTAAAAGCTTGGCATATATCTGTGCTAAACATCCATACTGTACCTATTTTAGTTTTTTTGTTTTGTTTTATTTTCATTTTTATTACTTCCAATAAGAAATAACAATGTGACAGTTTAAAAACTGTTACTAGTACATTTCAATATTTGATACAATGCATATTGTTGTCCTCTTATTAGTTATATGGAGCCCAGGGTGTAGGTGTTATAATTTTTCAAGTCATTATTGGTACAACCAAATTTCTTCTCACTGAACTAAGAGAAAGTAGTTGTATACATAATCCATTGTTTGATAATCACAGTGGGTTATTGGTAAAAGTGACAATGTTGGAAGCTGTTGATTTAAGCTTTTACAGCTCAGCATTCTGATTTAGCTTTTCATTTTATGGCTTGTGGTTAAACTTTTCTGCTGGATGGTTAAGGGCAAGTTTAAGCACGACCTATATAGCAAAACATGTAACTTTTGTATCTCTTGAGATCAGTCAAGTCCATAAGGATTTACTTTGGAACCATGTACAGTGCTTTGTAGAACTGTTGTCAGTGTCAGCCATCTGGATGAGGCACAGCCACTGCTTGACTAGTTTGCTCTCTGTGAAGCCCTGAGAGAATGTTTTCTCTCTAAGTGACTCTCCTTTGGCACACTGTGTATCTTCAGTCCCTTTCCTCTGTAGCCCCATAATCTCCTTGAACAGAGAATTTGGGAAACCATTGAGTTATAGGATGTTATAGCACAGGTTCTCTTATGTCCTGGGTCCTCACTGACCTTGAAGAGCTAGAGCCAAAATATTGGCTATCCTTGTAGCCTTTCTTTTTTTTTTTTTTTTCCTCTAATTTTTGGTCTGTAAACTTATATTCTTAGCCCACCAGAAGAAAAGCTTAGTGATATTATTACTCTATAACATAGGTATTAGAGCATGACATCTCTGTCTGAGTATCAAACATCTTAGACTTAACTTGGAATTGGTATTTTCTATCAATCATTGATATTCTAGTAAATCTCTGTAGAATGTGATAAAAGCAGTTACACATTTTTACATATTTAGATTTCTAAGTATATACAAAATTGTAGCCAGTCAATCTTATGGCATTTTCCTAGTTTCTTACTCTCATTTAGTACCCTTTTTTGTTTTCTTGTAAGCTAACCATTTACTCAAGAGAGAGTAACTGAAATTACATTAGAAGCAGCACACATATAAAAGACCAGAATGGCAGGCATTCCAAGCATATTTTTACTGTTACATATTTCTATCTTCAGTGTCAAAAACATTTTGGAGGTTCCTAGGACTATTGTCTAACTCATCCTGTGTATATAAGTGTATGGCTTTGCTCCTGTCATGCTTCCTATCTTTTCTGTTTGCAGTCACTTCATTGTTTAACCGTTAAGTCTTTGATTTCCATTCAGCTATGATAAGCCTCTCCATTTTTATTTCTTCTTTTGAAATCTTACACTAGGGAGACTATATGATATTTACACATGTAGATCTGGTTTATTTCACTTATGAGTATATGTTCAAGATAAATCCATTTATATATGAAGTCTTTGATTTCCATTCAGCTATGATAAGCCTCTCCATTTTTATTTCTTCTTTTGAAATCTTACACTAGGGAGACTATATGATATTTACACATGTAGATCTGGTTTATTTCACTTATGAGTATATGTTCAAGATAAATCCATTTATATATGAAGTCTTCTAGTTTATCATTCTTCAGAGCTGAGTAATATTCCATTGTATAAAAATACCACATCTTTTTCAACCATACTTCAAATGATGGACGTTTTGGTTCTTTCCAAGATTTGGCTATTACAAATTATGCTGCTACAAACATAGGTGCACAGATATCACTATGGTATGATGTTTTTAGTTCTTCCGGGAAAATTCCCAGCAGGAGGATAGCTGGATTGAATGGGATTTCCAGTTCTAGTTTTTTAAGAAGTCTCCACACTGCTCTCCATAATGGTTACACCAGTCTGCATTCCCACCAGCAGTGGGGAAGGGTTCCTTTTCTCCCAAAGCCTCTTCAAAATTTGTTGTTGTTTGATTTCTTTATGAAAGCCATTCTTTCTGGGGTGAGATGGTATCTAAGTGTTGTTTTAATTTGCATTTCATGAATGGGTAGGGAAGTGGAGCATTTCTTCATGTATTTGTAGGCTTGTTGAATTTCTTTCTCTGAGAAGTGTGTGTTCATCTCAGATGCCCATTTCAGGATTGGCTCTTTGAATTTTGGGACCCTAATGATTTTTAGTTCTTTACAAATTCTAGGTAAAAGACCTTTGTCTGAATACTTATTAGTTAAAATCTTTCCGAAATTTGTGGGTTGTTTTTTTCACTGTGTTAGTAATTTATTTTGAGCTGGAGGAGATCCAAGTTGTTGATTCTTTCCACTGTTAAATGCGCATTTTGATTATTGTACATGAGTTCTTTGCCTACGCTAATGTCTTTAAGATTTTCTCCCAGTTTTTCTTCCAGGAGATTTAATGTTTCTCTTTTAATATTTAGATCTTTAATCCATATTAACTTTAGTTTAGTGCATAGCGATAGACCTGGGTCAAGTTTTAGTTTTCAGCATGTAGAGAGCCAGTTTTCCAGCACCATTTGTTAAAGAGGCTATCTTTTTTCCAGTAGGGATGTTTGGCCGCTTTGTCAAAGATAAGGTGGCTGAGTGTGTTTGTATTTGCTTCTGTATCTTCTAGTCTATTCCATTGATTCTCAGGTCTATGTTTTTCCAATTCCATGCTGATTTTAACACTGTAGCTTTATAGTATAACTTTAGGTCAGGAATTGTAATGCCTCCTGTCTTGTCTTTGTTGCCCAGAATTGTCTTTGAAATTCTGGGTCTTTTTTGGTTCCGGATAAACTTTAGGAAAGATTTCTCCAGACCTGTGAGATATGTTGACGGTATTTTGATAGGCATTGCATTAAATCTGTATAACAATTTAGAAAGTATGGCCATCATTACATGTTGGTTCTTCCTATCCAGGAGCATAATATTTTTCCATTTTTTGAAACCTTCTAGGATCTCTTTTTTCAGAGTACTGTAGTTTTCATTGAAAAGATCTTTTACTTCTTTAGTTATGTTACTTCCCAAGTATTTCATTTTCTTAGGTGCTATCATGAAAGGTGTTGTTTCTTTAATTTCTCTCTCAGTGTGTTTGCTGTCTATGTAGATGAATGCTACTGATTTTTGTGTGTTGAATTTGTATGCTGCTATGCTACTGAATTTGTGTATTAATTCCAGTAGCTTCTTGGTAGAATGTTGTGGGTCTTCTAAGTAGATTATCATATCATCTGCAAATAGTGATAGTTTTACTTCTTCTTTATCTATTCTTATTCCTTTTATTTCTCTCTCTTGTCTAATGGCTGTAGCTGATGATTTCAGAACTATATTGAATAGGAGTGGCGATAGAGGACATCCTTGCCTTGTACCAGATCTGAGAGTAAAAAACTTCAGCTTTTCCCCATTTAGGATTAAGTTAGCTGTTCAATTGTCATAGATGGCCTTTATCAGATTGAGGTAGAGGCCCTCTATTCCAATTTTCTGTAAGACTCTGAACATGAATAAGTGTTGAAGTTTGTCAAAAGCCTTTTCTGCATCAATTGAGACAATCATGTGATTTTTGGCTTTGGCTCTATTGATACAGTGCATCACATTTATAGATTGGTATATATTGACCCATCCTTGCATTCCTTGGATGAATCCTACCTGGTTAAGTTGTATAACCTTCTTGATGATTTGCTGTATTCTATTGGTGAGGATTTTATTGAGGACTTTGCATCTATGTTCATGAGAGAAATTGGCCTGTAGTTCTCTTTTTTAGTTGTATCTCTCTCTGCTTTTTTTTTTTTTTTTTTGTGCATTTGTTTATTTGCAAGACAGGAAAAGGAAGATAGGGGGGATGAGAAAATATTCTTTTTTTTTTCAATTTTTTTATTGTTTAAATTTAACAATGGTTAAAAAAATAAATTTAACAATGGTTATATTACATATTTTCATCATCAGATCAGTTTAGATTAACACATATAGGTATATAAGATTGATCAAACAATTAAACATTAACCTTTCTAAATCCACATTACTTTTTTTTTCTTTCTTTCTTTTTTCTCTCTGCTTTTGGTATCAGTGTAATACTTGCCTCTAGGAATGACTTTGGGAGGTGTCTTAGTTACTTTTTACTGGTTGCTGGGACAAATACCCGACACCTAAAATGAAGGAAGGAAAGGTTTATTTAACTCACAGTTACCGAACGTTTCAGTCCATACTCAGCTGGATCCAAGGCAGAGAGGCACAATGCAGAGGCCAGCAGTTCATGGCAGCAGAACAGCAACAAAATGGTAACAGAGGCGACCAATCAATCACAGCAGCAGAGCAACAGCACTAGTCTGTCTCTCCATCTCTCTTTATATTACATCAGGCTCTCTGCTTTAGCCTGTCAGCCTCAGGCCACACCTATAATTCCCAGCAGTACTTAGACCCATAATCTCTCTCTCTTTTTTTTTAGTTTGTTAGATATTTATTTATTTATTTATTTATTTGGTACAGGGTCTCTTTATATAGCTCAAACTTATGATCCTCCTATCTCAGCCTCTCTACTACTGGGATTACAGACGTGCCCCACCATGCCTGGATTCAGTAGCTGGTATAGCATGCAGTACAGGAGATCAGACCTGATAGACCCATAATCTCATCAGTACTAAGACACACAATTCCAGTGTCTCATGAGTCAAGTCTCAAACTCTAAAAGTCCCCGTCTCATGATTGTATGGGCCTTTGGGGGAACAACTAGACGTAAACCATAACAGCAGGGTTGCTTCCTTTCCAATTTCATTGAAGAGTTTGAGAAGTATTGGGATTATGTCCTCTTAAATTTCTCATAGAATTCAGTGGTGAATCCGTCAGGACCTGGAGTTGTCTTTGTCCTTAGGATTTTTATAACATTTTGTATTTCATTGACTGTTATTGGGTTGTTGAGAGATCTTATGTCTTCCTGATTCACTTTTGGTAATTTGTACCTTTCTAGGAACCTGTCCATTTCATCTGTGTCTTCAATTCTGTGAGAGTAAAGATTCTCAAAGTAGGTATTAATGATCCTCTGAATCTCTGCTGTGTCTGTAGTAATTTAATCCTATGCATTCCCTACTGCTTGAATTTGAGTTCTTTCTTTCCTCTTCTTGATGAGGTTAGCTAGGGGCTTGTCAATTTTATTTCATTTTTCAAAGAACCAGCTTTTTGAGTCATTAATGCTTTGTATTGTTTTCTATGTCTCAGTTGAATAATTTCTGCTCTAATCTTTATAATTTCCCGCCATCTTTGGGCTTTGGATTTAGTTTGTTCTTCTGTTTCTAGTCTGTTTAGATGCTCCATGAGAGTATTTATGTGTTCTCATTCTGTTTTCTTAATGTGTGAGTTAAGAGCTATCAATTTCCCTTTACAAACTGCTTTCACTGCATCCCATAAATTCCAATAGGTTGTGTTTGAGTTTTCATTCAATTCTAGGTATTATTTAATTTTTCTTGTTTTATTTCATCTATAACCCACTGGCTGCTGAGAAGGGTGTTGTTCAATTTCCATGTGTTTCTGGGGTTCTTGTGGTTTCTTTTATCATTTATTTCCAGTTTCATTGCACTGTGGTCAGATAATATGCATGGGATAATTTCCCTTTTCTTGTATATACTTAAGTATGACCTGTGCACTAGTATGTGATCTATTTTGGAAAATATCCCATGTGCAGCTGAAAAAAATGTGTATTCAGAAGTAGTTGGGTGGAACATTGTGTATGTCCACTAAGTCCAGTTGTTCCAAGTTCTGGTTCAGTTCTGTGACTTCTTTGCTAATTTTTTGTCTGTTTCACCTGTCTTTTGGGATAAAGGGGTGCTAAGATCTCCTGCTTAGATGGTGGTATTGGATATTAGATTTTTCATGTCCATTAAGATTTTTCTTTAACTTGGTGCTGCCATGTTGAGTGTATATATATTTATGAATGTTATGTATTTGTCTTGAATTTTTCCCCTAACCAGTATGTAGTGGCCTTCTTTATTTCATTTGATCAATCTTGGTTTGAAGTTTAGGCTGTCTGCGAATAGGATTGCTACCCCTGCTTTCTTTTTCTTTTTTTTTTTTTTTTTTTAGGTGCTGGAGCATGTAGTATTGTTTTTCATCCTTTAACTTTTAGCCTCTGAGTTTCTTTATGTGTTAAGTGCATTTCTTGCATACAGCATATTGTTGGATTTTGTTTCCTTATCCACTCTGCCAGTCTATTTCTTTTAGTTTGAGAATTAAGTCCATTTACACTGATGGTCATAATTGAAATGTACTGACTTATGATTGACATATCTTTTACTTACCACTGTTTAGCAATTTTTTTTTCCTGTGTTTAATTGGTTGCTCTATTTGGTGGGTTCTTTATGTTCTCATTTGTGGAGTTTGGTCATTTTGGTCCCTCTCTAAAATATCCTTCAGCAGTTTGTGTAGGTTTGGCTTTGACATCATGAAATTCTTTAGTTGCTCCTTTTCATGGAAGTATTTCACTTCTCCCTCATATTTGAGCGAGAGTTTTTCTGGGTATAGCAGTCTAGGCTGGAATTTGTTTTCATGGAGGACTTGAAGCATTCTGCTCCATGCTCTTCTTGACTTTATGGTTTGTGAAGAGAAATCTGCCATTATTCTGATGGGTTATCCTTTAAATGTGACCTGTTTCTTTTCTCTAGTGGCTTTTAGTATATTATTCTTCTGCTGAATTTCTGGCATCTTGATTATTATATGTCTCGGTGTGTTTTTAGTCAGGTTGATGTTATTTGGAATTCTATATGCTTCAGTTCACTGAATGTCAGATTGTTTTGTCGTATTTGGGAAGTTTTCTACTATTACTTTTGCCCATATTCTTTTTACATCATTTGTACTGACTCCTTCTTTCTTGCTCATTCCTTGTAATCTCACATTATTTATTTTTGCATCATCTTGCAGATGTCGAATAATTTTTCCTGTATCCTATTTGATTTTAAGAGATCCTTTCTTACCTTTTCACTAGCTTTGACTGTGTCTTCAAGATCTGAAACTCTATCCTCACTTTCGTTCATATGGTTTTGCCAGCTTGTGATTGAGATTTTATTTTCTTGTATATCTCTTTGAAACTGTTTCATGTGATCTATTTCTTTCCTATATTCCTCCATCAGGGAATCCAAAATTTTTCTATTCTCCTCTAATTTTATTTTTAACCAATGTCTTCTTTAGTAGCCTTTAAGTTTTTCATTATAGTTATCTTTTCTCTACTTCAGGGAAAATTTGTACTCTGATCTCCTCTCTACCTTTCTGCAGTTGTTCCCTTACTTTAGATGCTATTACATTGAAGATGTCTTTTTTTTTTTTTACTTCAGAGGTTGTTTCTAGACTCACTTCCTCTATAAGTTTATGAAGTTCTTTTTTTCCACTCAGATTCTTTTAATTCATGCATTTTTGTTTTTACTTCAGATGTTATCTTTGATCTTAATTCCTCTATACATTTCTGCACTTGTCTATCTACCTCAGATGCTACCAATTCAGAGATTTTGGTTGCCTGACTCCTGCTTTCTACCATGGTATTATCTCCTGTATTTGTTCTGGTTGGACATGGGGACTGAGATTGCATCTTTCTCCTTCTCTTTTTCATTTTATATGAACTCTGCACTTTGGTCAAGTTATGCTGTTAGCGCCTATCAAAATTTGGGTCTGGATCCACCTGTTTTGATCCCTTCCAGAAGTGCCTGGCTGGGTCTGGATTCTGTGCTGAGCTTCTTACTGCTGCAGCTGGGTGCAGGCAAGGATGGTCAGTGTGGGCGGGCAGGTTCACAGTTCCAGTGGCTGGCAGTGCTGGGGTGCACACCATAGTGCAGTTCCTACCTGGGCAGAGGCCCAGTTTGGTCAGTGTGGGTGGGCAGGAGCCAGGTTCCAGTGGCTGGCATGCAGGAGGCACACCAGAGGACAGTGCTTACCGAGGCCCAAGTTGGGAATCATAGGCAGGCAGGTGCTAGGTTTTGGTGACTGGTGCATGGGAGCATACACAGGAAGAGAGGTCCTGGGTGTAGGCCCTGTTTTTTTTTTTTTTTTTTTTTTTGTGGTATCAGGGATTGAACTCAGGACCCTGCACTTGCCAGGAAAGCGTTTATTCTACTGAGCTATCTCCCTGGCCCCATACTCTATCATGGCTGTTTAGTAGCCAGATTTTATTCATGGAATATGTTACAAACTCCTTCCCCTCTCTTACAGTTAAATACATTGTCTCAGTGTCTACACATAGCCCTTCCAGCAGGTCATTGACTGGCTTTCTTGAGCAGGTTCCCACTAGTAGACTTCAGTTGCTTTCTGCTTTTGTCACTATAAGTATTGAGTGCCGTCAGAACTCAACCATAGAGGAAAGAGATCACTAATGGAAAGAAATGGGAGATTTTTGACCTCAGAGATGGTAGAGACTAGATTGGCTGATTTATTCGGTTGTTACTGAGCCTCAAAACCCAACACCCACAACTTAAAGGTTCACAGTTTCTAGATATTTCAGTCCATAGTTGGCTCACTCTAAGGCAGAGTGGTATGGTGGAATGGCATGATGGGACAGAAGCATCTCATTGCACAATGGAGTAGAGACAGAGAGAGAGAAAGGGAAGAGGAAGGAAGACTGACCCAGGCCACACCCCAGTGAGTCATGTCATCTGCCTGGATTTACCTCCCAAATCACATTTAATTTTGAATTCATTCATGGACTATGCCACCGGTAAGTATCACAGCTCCATGACCAAAACACATCCCTAATCCCCACTTGTGAGCACAAAACAGCCCAAGTCAAGTATTGCAAGTGCATACACAGGGAGAGTTTTACACGGAGGGTGCCAGCACTTATCTAGGAAAAGGGATTCAGCCTCCTCAAAGAACAAAAAAAGGAACAACCTCTTGTGGATTTGCTAGGGCAGGCAACAGACAAGTAAACTTCATTAGCCAAGGTTTGATTCATTTTTTTTAAATTTATTTATGTTATGGTTGGCTCAGCCTGCCATGGCAGTGGGGCTGGCACAGCGTGTGGTGCTGGGGATCTAACTGTGGTCCCTGTGGTTGCCTAAGCAGGCACTTCAGACCACTGAGCTATCTTACCGGCCTAGCCAAGGTTTGATTCAAAGGGTAGGGACAGAAAAGAGGGAAGAGGAAGAGGAAGAAAACACAGCTCCATCAATAACAGGTTGAGTTAGCCCTGTCCTGCAGTTTTGGACAAACGCATTTAAATGACCTACATGTCTATAAACTCAGCTGAGTACAATCTAATCCAAGGATTAAAACAGAGAAAGATGCCTCAAAGATGACAGTTTTATTCCATTTTATTCACTTAAGTGATATCTGAAAGCCTGAGTGTTTTCTAGTTCATGTTTTCAGCAATGATTGCTTTTAAGTTTCTGGAAAATACCCGTCAATCATTATAACCCACTCACTAGAGGGGTTATCACAGCAAAGCCAGGGGCAGATTACTAATGTATTACCCAGCTAGGTGACCTCCAAACTTAGAGCACTTTTAGCCTACAAGAGCACCTGAAGCTAGAGGTAATGTTCAGGGTGTTCCTTGCTAATAATTCTCTTACCACCTGTAAATATCCTGCTTCTGTGGTTTTATCAGAGCCTCATGATGACCTGTTGAAGAGTAGAGAAACAATGCACCATGCTACAAAAGGGAATGGTCTATTGTCCCAACGGTTTGTTACATTGTCTTGTCCTCCTGTCCCACCATGGTGGTACCTGTCTATCTCATAATGATTTTTTTTTAGGATAAATTCTGAAAAATACAGTTGCTGCTCTGGAGTAAATAAGAAGACCCATGGTGAATGAGGAGTCAACTAGTCTATCATCTGCTGATTCCAAGGCAAGAACCTCATGGCAGAGCAAAGCCACACAGTTCATGCACACTAGCAAGCAAAACAGGGATAGGAATGAATAGGGGGAGTGCAGAGGGCTCTAGGGATGTCAGCTGGCCATTCTATGTGACCCCAGAATGGTGGAGTGATGTCACTAGGCCTTTGTCACCAGCAGATCCAACACCTAGAATGAACCCTCTTGTGAACCACAGTGAGAAAACTGAGCCCAGCTAGCTTCCTCTACTTTAATAAATGGATCCTCTGGAGGGCACTTGATAGCAGGGAGTTTGGGAGCATGTAGGTAGGTACTTTTGTGTCTTCTGCTCAGTTTTGCTATGACACTAAAACCACTTTTAAAAACGAAGTCGTGGAGCCCAGCGGCGTGGTGGTGCACGCCTGTAATGCCAGCACTTGGGAGACTGAGGTAGAAGCATTGTTGTGAGTTTGAGATCAGCCTGGTCTACAAAAATGAGCTCAAGGGGGTTGGGGAGGTAGCTCCATGGCACAAGTGCCTGCTTGGCAAGTGCAAGGTCATGAGTTAGAACCCTGCCCCCCCCCCAAGTATGCTCAAGTCTAGCCCGAACTGCATAGCAAGACCCTGTTTCAAAAAGACTAAACAAACAAACAAACAAACAAACAAATAAAAATAAAGTCATCCCTCAGTCATCTGTGGATGACTGGCAAGCAGCCTGGCAAATTGAATGATGAGGACTCATCCCTGATGGGGGTGCTAACAGTCTTGGGTGGGGTAAAAAAAAAAAAAAGAAAGAAGGAAATATTCTCATTTTGAAGAGCTTGTCTTCCTGAGCAAGTATGTCTTTTGCTGGTATTGCCTTTGGACATTTGTCTCCAAGTGTCTTCAGCCTTCAATGAAGACTCACACTAGCAGTGACTCTGCAGGGAGCTTGCAGGCCTTTGACCTTGAACTTGAGCTGCATCCTTGATCCCTCTTGGTCTTTAGCTTGTATCTTCTCTGGCTGAGCAGCTGCTGTATCTTTTAGCTCTCTGGCATGCAGATAACCATATGGATTTTCCTGCCTCCTATCCTGTTGTTGTAGGAAGCTGAATTAGATAGAAATATTATAGGCAGTCAGACAGTGCCTCAAGGATGACGTGGAAGACAAGATGACTTTGCAACTAGAGACAGACACTCCTCTGCCGTGGGCCAGATCTCAAGACAAGAGTAAACCAAAACAACTACATACTTCTTTAGAGGTGGGCATCGGGGATTGATATTCTAAGTAGGTATCAATCACCTTGAAAGAGCCTAGAGTCACCAGCCCCCACCCAACAGGAAGAAAGCTTACTGTATTCTTGCCTGCTTGCTATGTGACTTGCCTTCCCATTGGATCCTGATGTTAATCAATTTTACCTGAGCAATGGTGCTTGTAATCTCATTGGTTGACCATAGTCTTTGTCCCACCTCATACCCACCTAAGCGAGTT
>PVJA010014164.1:31844-48024 GCA_004027025.1 Myocastor coypus
AAAAAAAAAAAAAAAAAAAAAAAAAAAAAAAAAGTCCCTAGAAAAGACAGCTTCCTGGGGAACTTCCACTTGGGACCCCCCTGTCTCTCAGACAGGTTTCTTTTCCTCAATAAATCTATTCTACTCATTACCTCTGTTTGTTCCTAAAATTCATTCTTTGGTTTTAGAGAACACGAACTCATCCCAGGTACTTTTCAGATAGGGGATCAGTTTTCCCTATGTCATTTGGAGGTTCCCAGTGGAGATCATCCACCCCCCCATCAGCTTTTTCTTCCTGCATCGCTGTGAGCCACATAATATGCCCCTTTGCAGAATTATACATGTTTCCTATGGATTATGTTTCTCTGCAGAACCTTGACTAGTACAGCTTCTGTGGACGTGGATGTCACTAACTGTACAGGAGAGATGGAGCTGAAGGATGCTCAGTGCAGAGGGTCACAATTTGGTTTCAAAGAGGAATGACTGCCAGTATCAGAAATGTGCAGCCATGTGCATTACTTCAAGAAAAATGAGCAACTTATCTGGGACACGAAAGTGATGCCTTAACCTCACGAACAACCAGGGCCTGATTCCAGGGTCCTTCCTGCTTGCTCCTGGGGGCCCTTCCTAGGCCTGTGATGATGCCATCAAAGTCCCTCTATGCGGACACCATATCTCTGGTTCTGGGAGAGGCTGACTTTATTCTTTAAGACTTGTATCCAGAACTCCAAGGTATAATGTTATTGTCCCACCTTAGGCAGATGGATCAACTATGGTGGCCCAACCTCGAAGGCTGCAATAGGAAATCATAGCTGCATACAGAAGGGGCAGTGTGCTTGGGGTTCCCTGGGTTAGAAGGTAGGGGCCAGGCTGGTGAACCTGTGCCCAGTGTGGTTGGATTTGCAATTTCAGCGCAACTTGTTCTTTGTGCTCTCTGAACCCCTGTAGCTTCAGAGCCCTCTTGTCTTCCGGGATCTTCTGAGCCTCTTGGGGTCACTACTAGCAATGCTGCTGCTTTACAGTGAGCCTCTGCCTCAATTCTGGGCATGATTGCTCTCTTAGCCCCAGCTGGCCACTAGGTGGTGGCAAAACTCGGTCAGCTCCATTCTTATGAGGATAGTCTTGGCTGTAGGAATGGGCAAACCTGAGATCTTGGGACCTGGATGGCGGGAATGTGACAGGTTTTCAGCATGGGGTAATGAGAAGAAGCTGAGGGGAGAGTGGAACCTCCTTTAGGATGCACTAACATGCTTTTTAAGACAAGTCACAGTATTTCACTTATGGGAGCATTAACCTTGGGGAAGTAGTCTCAAAGATACCTGTTTTGTGGTAAATCTGTGACAACATTTACACACTATTGTTGTAGGCAGCTGAATTAGATAGAAATATTATAGGCAGACAGGCAGGGTCAGGCTCTCAAGGCAATAAGATGGAAGAAAAGGTGACTTTGCCACTTGGAAGAGACAGACACTCCCATATGAGCCACACCTCAAGAAAAAGAGGAAATATACAGATAGATACTTCCCTAGGGATAGACATCATGCCCAGTGTGGTGCTGCACACCTGTAACCCCAGCACTTGGGAGACTGAGGCAGGAGGATCCGTGCAAGTTTGAGACCAGCCTGGGCTATAAAAGTGAGCTCAAGGCCAGCTGGAACTGCATAGCGGGACCCTATCTCAGAAAGACAAAAAAGAAAAGAAAAGGGATGGGCATGATGGAACTGATACTCTAAATAGGTATCGATCACTTTGAAAGAGCCCAAATGAGTCACTAACCCAACCCCCAACAGGAAGAGACCCTTTCCCCTATTCAAACCCACTTGCTGTGACTTGCTTCCTCATTTGGTCCTGATTTAATCAATTTTACCTCAACAATGGTGCTGATAATCTCATTGGTTGACCATCATTTCTTTCTTTCTTTCTTTCTTTCTTTCTTTCTTTCTTTCTTTCTTTCTTTCTTTCTTTCTTTCTTTCTTTCTTTCTGTCTTTCTCTCTCTCTCTCTCTTTCTTTGTCTTTTTGAGACAGGGTCTCTCTATACAGTTCAGGTTTAAGCTCACTTTTGTAGCCCAGGCTGGTCTCAAACTTGCACTGATCCTCCTGCCTCAGCCTCCCAAGTGCTGGGACAACTGACATGTACCACCATGCCTGGCTCATAGGGTCTTTTTTTTTGTCTTTTTGAGAACAGGGTCTCTCTATGCAGTTCAGGCTGACCTTGAGCTCACTTTTGTAGCCCAGGCTGGTCTCAAACTTGCACTTATCCTCCTACCTCAGCCTCCCAAGTGCTGGGATTATAGGTGTGTGCTACCACACCCGGCTTTAAACTTTTTTTGGGAGGGGAGTGATACTAAGGGTTTGAACTCAGGACCTTGTGCTTGCTAGGCAAGCACTTATTCCACTGAGTTATTTCCACAACCTCATAACCTCCATTTGTTTCTAAAATTCATTCTTCAACTTTAGAGAGTACAAACTCACCCCAGGTACCTTTCTGGTCATTTTTCCCCTAGATCATTTGGAGGTCACCCACCCGAAATCATCTGTTCCCTGTATCACTATGAAAAAGGAGAAAGACATGGAGGGGAGAGGATCTAGGCCATGTGCTAAATGTTGTCCAGGAGGGCAGTGCTGCTGGGCCATACAGTTTGAAAGGCTGCAGGTAAGGTGTGAGCTGTGGGGGTTCTGGGAGCCATCCTGGCACCCACATAGTTTTCAGGGGCTCCCAGACTGGATGCTCAGTTGGTTAGCATCTCCCAGAATCTCTGGGATGTCTGCTCTTCCATTCACTATTGGGTCTGTAGTGGTCTGCTTCTCTGAGACTAATTTTCTGCTCCCTCACACATACAAGCCTCCTTCAAATCTGCTCTTCTTCCTCTGTCTCCTCCCGTACTCCTCCTTATCCACCCCTTCCTCCTCTCCCCTTTTCCTCTTTGTCTTCCCTCTTCTCTCCTTTCTTTCTTCCTCCCTGCTTCCATCTGCCCAGATCTTCTCAGATTCCAGGTTTGTATTTCCATCAGAACTAGTTAGGGCATTGGAGTCTGTGCTGCTTTTTTTTGTGTGAGGGCAGAATATATTTATTGGAGGAAAGAAAGATCCTGTCCTAGAGATGAACAGAAGGGGGGACAGAAGCAGGTTGTCCCCCAGAAGCTGTCTCTTCCAAGGACTTTTATGGAGTAAAATAATGCAGTGAGGCAGGTATAAGGTGGAGAACATGGAACTTGCTTAGGTGGGCATGAGGTGGGACAAAACTATGCTCAGTCAATGAGATTACAAGCACTATTGCTCAGGTAAAAATGATTAAATCATGACCAAATGAGGAAGTAAGTCACATAGCAAGCGATCATGAGTAGGGGATGGGGTCTCTTCCTCTTGGGAATTGGGTTAGTGACTCATTTGGGCTCTTTCAAGGTGATTGATACCTATTTAGAGTATCAATCCCTGATGCCCATCCCAAGGGAAATATGTGGCTCCATTTTTTTACTCTTTTGTCTTGAGGTCTGACCCATAGTTGGAGTATCTATCTCTTCCAAATTGCAAAGTCACCTTGTCTTCCATCTTATCTCCTTGAGGGCCTGGCCTTGTTTGATTGCCTATAACACTTCTATCTCGTTTAGCTGCCTACAACATTCCCCACTCTGAAGAAGTAATCCCAACTGCCATGAGGCAACCATGGGTGGTGACTGCTCTGGCTCTTTCAAGCTGAAATGGATTGTAGTTGTGAACCACCAGTCAGAGATACTCTCCAGAGTTTCTACCTGAAGACCCTCAAAAGACGCACATTTTGGGGCCAGGGATATAGCTCAGTGGTATAAGTGCTTGCCTGGTAAGTGCAAGGTCCTAAGTTTGATTCCAAGTAGTGGGAAAAAAAATACTTCTTAAAAGACACACGTTTTTATCTTGGGTGGATTTATAACTTTGAATTTGGAATAGACAAAGCTAAAGAAATAATTAAATATGTATGGGCCAAATAATAACACTAATATGATAATTATAAATACAGTCAAAGATTTGCACCAAGTAAACAGTAATGATATCCCATAAAAGTGATAAAGATATGGTCTAGGGGACTTCAGCATTTTACATGTCATTGATTTGATATCTAATATTTTAAAAAGCTATTGAGACATCAGAAGGATCTGGATTGTAGTAACTTTCTAAGTTTAACTTTTGCCTAAAGGCTAGTCAGGACTTCATGGAGGTCCATTAGCAGAGATCTCTTAAATGTGAGGCTTAATCACTTTTCTATCTTCCAAGGCCACTGGGTATTGTCTCAAATAAACTGGCCAATTATATTATTACTGGGGGCACACGAATTGCCAGACCTAGGGAGAATGATGAGAACTTTCCAGTTTGTAAGTGGGGCCACTGGCTTGGTAACTACTGACCAATCTGCATGAGCATCTATTAAAAAGTTTAACAGGTTTTCTCCTTTTATTAGCAGTTAACATGGGTTTCCTCAGGTTGAGAGGTGAAGACCCATGACCTCATCAATCTGAAACTCCTTCTGATTTAGAGTGATCATGAATACTTTTATATATATATTGGCTGGCTCAGCCTGCCCTGGGGGTGGGGCTGGCATAGCATGTGGTGCTGGGGATCCCTGCAGTTGCCTAAGCAGGTGTGTTAGACTGGTGAACCATTTTGCCAGACCATGAACACTCTTTTTTCCCCTCTCTAGCAGCTTTGGACATTTTTTCTTGAAATTCCCCTTCTCTCTGTTTGGATCCAGGGAATCATAACTTTTTCCCTGTTTCCCACTGACCTTTCTTCCTATAGGCTGCTAGTATCACTATTCCATTTTTTGTCTATTTTTCCATTTTGTATCCTTTCTATTATGAAACACTTCAGCTGAGACAAATTCACTCCTGAAAATCCCTCTGACTTCTGCAGCTTGTGTCAGATATCTGGGGCCCACTAGCAAGATATAACTTTTTGGTTTTAAGGGCTCCTGCCCAAGAAACATGAAGGCAACTTCCCCTGTAGTGGGTTTCCTGACATAGGGTTAAACTGATAGTTTAGGGAGCATCTTTGAGGGCAATCAGCCTGCCCAAGGAATATGGAGATAGTATCCCTTGTAATGAGGCAGGAAACCCCAAGAAGGCTCAGCTCACCTGGGCTCTACGAGGTGAATGGTTAGTTAAGGCCTTAATATGTCTCTATAGACAAAATTTGGTGCATCCCAGTAAAAGGATTCTAAAATTAATCCAGCACATTTGCTATAAGTTTTATCTATATGATTACTGGGTCTTGGCATCTTCTAGAAAGAACAAATATTTTAAGAAATTAGAGCATGTATAATCAAACTATGAGCATTTGAGCTAACAGGTAAATGTATAAACTTTTCAAAGGAATAGCAATTGCAACCCAACTGGTTTTTAGGCTTCTTTATTCATGGAGTGTGATGGCTTTAGTTAAGTGAGGTCACAGTTTGCTATCAGCATGAAACACCTGAGTTACATCAGAAACCAACCAGGTGAACTTGTACATTTTCATGAAATACATAGCATTCAGTCAGATTAAACCAATGTTCCATTTAGTGTTTTAGATATGACCCTGGATCTCAGCAAGACATACTTTGGTGTGTTTCTTTTTCTAATACTGTGGCTATGAGTTCTATGTTCTATAGACAAGGCCTAACTCTATCTATAAGCCCAAAGCTGTTTGACAAGGTAAAGCCAATGTCTTTAGATCATTTTTCTTACTAGAATTCTGTCTTTGGGAACTTGTTTTAATTAGTGAAATACTTTTTAAGCCTTACCCGTGAACAATAATATATATTATATTTGTAAAAGCTAGCCTCAGCATAATTTTGATTAGTTTGTAACATGAATATATACTGTAGTATTTATTTAATTTTTGAATATATGTATATATATACATTCTAATGAGAAAAACGATAAAATAGTGTCGTGCGCCGCCTCGCCAGCAAGGAGGACACAACAAACAGCTCTTCCTTCAGTGGTTTATTCAGGACCCTTGTACAATCGCGGTTGTCTTTCTTCCTTCTCCCCCGAGCACCCGCGGTCTTTCTTCCTTCTCCCTTCTCTCTTACTTCTCCCCTGAGCACCCGCGGGCTTCTAACTAAATACTCCCGAGCATCCAATCCCGGTTAGCTACGTGGCACTCAACGGTAGGTCCACATACACGGAAGCAAGCCAGGGGTTTCAGCCTTGACCATATATGGTAATAAACAACGGGTGGAGAGCACTCACCCCTTGGGGGTGGAAGGCGGAAGCCGGCGCCATCTTTAGGGTACGGCAGTACACAGCTCTCCACAAAATAGCAATGAAACAGTTTCAAAAAAAGTTAGCAGGATGGTTACAATAATTAATACTATGCATATTGTTGCCTTCACAGTAGTTATTAGAGGAAAAGATGCAGACCTGATATCTTGTCTAGACAATATTAGTGCAAACTTTTAATCTTAATGAGCTAAGACAAAGTAGCTGTATATCTATCCTAACTCTACAGTATGAATCATAAAACAAAAGTATAATTAAATAATATTCAGAAAATTAATTAAGTATTAATTAATTAAAGTTAAATTAAATATTTCAAAATAATATTCCAAAATTCAAATCAAGTCCAACTTAGAGGCCAGAATGTTGTGTATCATATGTACAAATCTGTAATCAACTCAGAGTACTCACATAGCATTTGAGTATAACGTGCTGCCGAAGTGAGCACCTGCATAGTATTTGAATAGGTTGATATCTTTGTATATATGGTAGCTGTCTTACTTTTTACTCTTTGCTGGGACAAATACCTGACACTCAAAATGAAGGAAGGCAAGGTTTATTTAGCTCACAGTTACTGGAGATTTCAGTCCATATTCAGCTGGCTCCAAGGCAGAGAGGCACATGCCAGAGAGCAGCAGTTCATGGTGGCAGAACAGCAACAATGGCAACAGAGTCAACGGAACAACCACTAGGGCAGCAGAAAGCAATAGCCTCAGTCTGTCTCTCTTTATGTTACATTCAGGCTCTCTGCCTTAGGATATCTGCCCTAGATCACACCCATAGTCCCTGCAGTACTCAGACCCATAATCCCATCAGTATTAAAACACATAATCCCTGTGGATCATGAGTCAAGTCTCAAACTCTAAAAGTCTCTGCACCATGATTGCATGAGGCTTTGGCGTAACAACTAGACATGAACTATAACAGTAGTAAAGAATTACTAAAAATAAACCATAACATAAATACTGGAAGCTTGGGGATAGGATATTGCACAAATCTGTAGTATGCCATGTACATGGACAGTGCCCATGATGCTTACTGGTGGCCAGCTGTCACTTGTGGGACTTAGCTACTGCTATTTCCTTGATATCCACCCTGTAGAACCAGACAGAATCATGACCCATAGGTGCAGAACTCCATTTGTAGAATATGCTGATGGACATATTCTGTTGCTGTGTACAAAAGAATAGTTGAAAGACTTATATTGTAGTATTTAGACAGGATAAAATCTCTCCAGGAAGGGAGCTAGGTTTTTAAGCATAACTAAAAGGAATGAATGAAGAGAAAGTTATCTCAGTTACAGCTAAAGCAAGATGTCTTCCGAAGTCTGTTTCTATTGAGGTACAATGACTGCAAGGAAGGTCAGTGTTGCAGAAGGACAAAAAGACCTGTGCCAATGTCCAGCAATAAGCTGTATTTTCCTTTAGTCATGATTACTCAGAGCTCCTCTCTGGAGATGGCAGGTAGAAATAACAGTCAGGGAAGAGGAAGGAGGCTGGCAAGGGCATTACAGTCCTACTGGTCCATCTGGGAAGCTCAGTCTGTGCTCTAGGGCTTCCACCTCAGAGTGTAGTCTCACTTCTAGTGGCTGCCTTGGCAGTCAAGACAGGCTTATGGGGCCTCTTAAGGCAGTCTCACTTATGGTGGCCTGGCTTCTGACAGTGGTAGCAGATGAACCTCATCATTGACCTCTTCTTAGAGCCCAGAGAATCAGGCTTAGAGTCTATTTTGAGGCCACAACAAAAGCAGCCATTTTTGATCTCTTTGTTTTCTCTCCCTAGTTTTCTTTGTCTTATTTATAGGATACTAAGGAAGCAGTTTTTACTAAAATAGCAACTGAGTTACCTACAACAAAAGTTATATTTTATAGCTCTTTTCTAATACCTGGACCTGATTGCAAAATGGATTTATCTGTAAGAATAATATGTTCTTCTATTAAATATTGTAAGAAAGCTGAGGGGTATTCATCTTTCTCCTGATAAATAGCTAAAAGTTTAAAATAACTAGAAGGTTTAGTTTTATTTCTTCTTAGACATTCAAAAATATACACATGAAAGTAAAGGTTGGAGCCGGGCATGGTGGTGTATGCCTGTAATCCCAGTACTTCGGAGCGTGAGGCAGGAGGATCAGTACTAGTTTGAGACCATCCTGGGCTACAAAAGTGAGCTCAAGCCCGGCCTGAACTGCATAGAGAGACCCTGTTCTCAAAAAGACAAAAAAAAAAAAAAAAAGTAAATGTCTTTTCCAGTCTCCTGCCTGGCCATTAGACCAGTAGAGGTCTGACTGCTTGGGCTTCAGTGGGAACATGTAGTTTCACTGGTTGTATATCTTTTGGCTGTTTAAAATTAAAAATATGATATTTATTGCCAAATGCAACAGCAGCTTGTAATGTTTGTCTCTCACTAGAAGTCAATGCTTGAAAAAAAAGGAGGGTGAAGGGGCCCAGGAGAGAGTTCCATGGCACAAGTGCCTGCCAGGCAAGTGGAAGGCTGTGAATTCAAACCCCAGTCCTGCAAAAAAATAAATAAATAAAAATAAATTTAAAAAATGCTGAGAAGTCAATGCTTGGTTTAAGATTTATATTACATCTTTCTATTCTAGCTTATAGATCTGAGTAAGTCCTCTAAAGATATCTAAAGATTTTCTAAGATCTGACTTTATATATTTTAGGTCACTGAGAGAAAAAGATTCTTGAACTCTGAAAGTTCTAAATTGTTTATTTACTTCATCAAAGAGTATTATCCTTGAAAAGCTTCCATAAATTTAGCTAAGGATGGGTGTAGCTCCATAGGAAGCTGGATTGCAGCTGGTCTAGAAGCTCCACACTCTAGACTAGAAAGGCAAATAGGGGAAATCTTACATTCTGTAATGGTGGGCAAGGCTGTGCTTAAGACTGTCTTGTCCTTGGACTCCAAAGATTGGGGAGGAGCAGTTTTAGGCTCTGGGATAGTCAATGCCTTAGGCACATGAACTGAATGGTTCTCCTGTAGCTTACATCTACATATTAAAACTAGGTAATAATGACTATTTCTTTTTTGTTTGTTTGTTTTGTTTTGTTTAAATGGCTAGATCAGCCTGCCTTGGGGGCAGGGCTGTTGTAGCATGTGGCGCTGGGGATCGAACCGAGGTCCCTTTGACCGCCTAAGCTTTCCTAAGCAGGTGCTATAGACCGCTGAGCCATTCTGCCGGTGCCAATAACGAGCATTTCTTAATACAAACACAATATGAACATGAGATGAGACCTTCTTTTTTAAACCATTTTTATTCTTTTTGCAATGTCTTTCTAGTTGTAAAATGATGTCATCATTTATACTTTCCCTTTGGCTCTAGGGAATATTAAACAGCTCTTTTTCAGTGTTTAAAGATCAAATGTCTTTTGGTACTTAAAGAAGCACTCTAAAGGACTAATAGACTTTGATTATGAGGTAACCTAGAATTCAATAGAAATTACTTTAGGTCATACTCACCTTATTTCTAATTGATTCCCTCATCAAGGGATTCCTTGAGTAGCTCTCTCCAGAGTAGGTGGATGTTCTGTTGGAGAGGACACAAGATTTCACCATCCTATCCACCCTTGAAAAGGTGTGCTAGGTAATCTTGTTCAAGCTTTTAACTATCCCTTATAAAACTTGGGCAAACAGTGACTACTCTGCCACCTAGAATATACTCACAGAGCAGCTGCCACACTTAGAAGCAGAGGACAGATTTCCTCAGAATTTCTTTGGTGAGTCCCCATTGGAGATTCTGATGGCTGATGGAACCTGGACCAGAGAGACAGCCATATTCCTTTTTGGAGACTGATCTCTGGTTGTGTGGGCCAATAGAAACTGAGAATATCTGAGGAGTCGTGGCCAAGTCTATTCTCTGGCAGATACCCAAAGGTGCTCAATGGAAACTGGCTCTTGACCACTGAAAGATCACCACTTTTCTCTCTCTGCTAGTAAACTGGTTCTCCCTAAGCTTTTCCATAGAACCACTCAATTAGCCACTTCTTCAGAAATTAGGCTGAGGCAGCTTGCAATAGTTTATACTCCACAGCAACTAACAGGGGAGTGATTTACATCTGTACCTTACATGTGAACTAAAAGTAAGAAAGAGATTTTTGTCAGGCTTAAGGTGTTTTTAACCAACATGTAAAATGTGATAGCTGGATGACAAATATAATTTTAACCTGTGTTCTTCCAAATTTAAATCTTGTCCACTTGCTAAAAATGTTTACCTTGGGCTGGTGAGATAGCTCAGCAGTCTAACGCACCTGCCTAGGCAACCTCAGAGACCTTGGTTCAATCCCTGGCACCACATGCTGCACCAGCCCATCCCCAGGGCAGGCTGAGCCAGCCATAACAGAAAGAAAGAAAGAAAGAAAGAAAGAAAGAAAAGAAAGAAGAGAGAAAGAAAGAAAGAAAGAAAGAAAGAAAGAAAGAAAGAAAGAAAGAAAGAAAAAATAAAAATGTTTACCTAGGTGATTAGATGGAAAACACAAGTGTCTGGAGAGTTGGCTCAGTGTATGGGGCCAAATTCCTCCAGTCAATTGTTCTATCTTTCTCTAGAGGTGGCCTTTGTAGGAAAAGTGCCCACTTCCAATTGACCTTTTTATGCAATAGTTATGCTTTCTTCTGTAGACATTCCTGTCACCAGACCAATCATAACATATACTTACAAATAATCAATAAGAGTAAATGAAGAGGGGCTGGTGGGATGGCTGAGTGGTCTAAAGCACCTGCTTAGGAATGCTTAGGTGGCAGCAGGGACCGCAGTTCAACCTCCAGCACCACATGCTGTGCCAGCCTCGCCCCCAGGGCAGGCTGATCCGGCCATAATAATAATAATAAATAAAAAGTTTTCAAAGAGTAAATGAAGATGGGGAAAAAGGAACATTTCTCCACTGCTGGTGGGAATGCAGATTGGTGTTACCATTATGGAAAGCAGTGTGGAGACTCCTTAAAAACTAGAGTTGGAAATTCCATTCAATCCAGCTATCCTCCTACTGGGAATTTTTCAAGAAGAACTGAAAACATCATATCATGGTGATGTCTGTGCACCTATGTTCATAACAGCACAATTTGTGATAGTCAAATCCTGGAAACAACAGACTCAGGCTCCTCTGCTTGTTTAGTTGCCTCTGTCGTGATTATTGCTGTTCCGCTGCCATGAACTGCTGCTTTCTGCTATATGTATCTCTGCCTTGGATCCAGCAGAGTATGGACTGAAACCTCCAGTAACTGTGACCTAAATAAACCTTTCCTTTCCTTCCTCCTGCCTCAGCTTCCCAAGTCCTGGATTACAGGTGTGCACCACCACGTGCAGCTCCAACCAGTTATTGACTGAATTCCTTTGGAAATAATGAGCCACATAAATCTCTCCTCCTTTCCAGTTGTAGGTGTCTACTATTTTGTGTCTGCAACAGAAAAGCTGACCAATACAGAGTTAGTCTGCTGCAACTGTAACTGATCAGGTACTTCAAAAACCCTTAAACTAGTTTGTGGGAGGAGTTTGGCAATATTTGGAGATGCAGTCTAGAGAAACTTTAGGATGCTGTAAGCAGTCTGTGGGTACTGATTCGAATGCAGATAGTAAAGGTCAGACTCAAGAGATTTCAGCTGGGAACAAGGACTCTATTGGCAATTGGTCATGTGAGTTATACTTCTGCAAAAAGACTGTTTACCATTCCCTCATGTCTTGAAATTTTGCAGGGAATTGATATAAGCATATTGAACTAATTGATCAGGCAGAAGAAATTTCAAGACAGCTAAGGGCTGTGGCATAAGTACTATTGGCTGTATTTAGTCACATCTATAAAAAACTTTGAAAGATTGCTTCGATAAGAGAGCCCTAAAGGATTCTAGCTCATTCTGGGCTGCCTAGGAAATCATTTTCCAGAGTTCATCCATCTAGGTACCCAGTGGTTGCTTCAGAGATACTCCAAGAGTGTTCTGTTATTGCTGTAACTAGCAGCAGACCCAGATCTTATCTACCTGGTGCTGGCTATGCAAACATACAGAATGTAAAAGTCATGGAAGTTTCTACCAAATTTTTAAAAGAAATCCCAGGGGGCTAGACAGTGTGGCTTGGACAAAGCAAATTATAAAGCGATGAGAGTGAGGCTATAGGAGCAGTAGAAACTGCAGCAAGTGGGAAGTGCAGGAATGTAGAACAACATGTGCTGAGGAAAGCCCTAGGGAGTGAGCAAAGCCAACCCAAGACAGAAGCCATGTGAGCTACTGTCAGCAAGACCAAGGGCCAGGACTGATCCGGTCCTTTGCAATCATTCCTCACCACAACCTGTCCCAGGAGCAGAACACAGAGACACAAGATTTAATATTTGTCTTGGAGGAGTTTAGTCTTGTTTTGGTCCTATTCCTTTCTACCTTTTTACTTTTACTTTTTAGAATAAGAATGTTTATCTTGTGCCATGGTATGTTAGAATTCTTTTTTTTTTTTTTCTTTTTGGCAGGACCTGGTTTGAACTCACTGCCTTGCACATACCAGACAGGTGCTTGTGCCGCAGAGTTATCTCCCCGCCCTACCCCCCCTTTTTTTGATCTTTTTTTTCTGTTCATATCCCTTTATTTTTTTAAATACTTTTAATAAGAAATAACATATTGATAGTTTCAAAACACGTTAGTAGTACATTTGCAATAACTGACACATTGCATATTGTTGTCCTCATAGCAGTTATACAGAGCACAGGGTGTAGATATGATAAATTTTCTGATTGATATTGGTAAGGAAAGAAAAAAAAAGAAAACATTTATTCTCTGTGAACGGAGTGGAGGTAGTTGTATACATAGTCCAGTGTTCCATAACTGCATTGGGTTACTGGTGAAACTGGCAATGTTTGAGGCTGTTGATTTAAGCCTCTTACAGCTCATCATGCTAATCTAGCTCTGCATTTTATGCCTCATAATTAAACTTTTCCACTGGGTGATCATGGGCAAGTTAAAGCAAGACCTGTATGACAAAACAGTCATCTTTTGTATCTTCCAAGGTCAAATCCCCTCAGGATTAACTTTGGAACCCTGTACAGTGCTTTGTAGAACTGTTGTCAGTGTAAGCCTTTGGGACGAGTTACAGCCATTGCTTGACCAGTTTGTTTTCTGTGAAAGTTTGAGAGAATGTTTTTACCTTAGATGACTCTCCTTAGACACACTATACTTCATTTATCCCTTTCCTCTGAGTTCCCATAATCTCCTTGACAAGAGAATTTGGGACACTGCTGAGTTATAGGATGTTACAGCACAGGTTTTCTTTTGTCCTGATTTCTCACTGACCCTGAAGGGCTAGGACCAAAATGTTGGCTATCCTCATAACCATTTTTCTCCAATTTTTGGTCTGTTAACTTACATTCTCAACCCTCCAGCAGAGAAGCCTCGTGATACTATTACTCTATAACATAGGTAATTGAGCTTAATTAACATCACTATCTTTCTAAATATTAAACATCTTAGACTTAGCTTGAAATTGGTATTTTCCATCAATCATTGATATTCTAATAAATCTCTATAGAATGTGATAAAAGCAGTTACACATTTTTACGCAGACATTTAGAAATCCAAGGACGTACAAAATTGTAGCCTGTCAAGCCTATGGCATTTTTCCTAAACTCTTACTCTCAATTAATATCCTTTTTTGTTTTTTTGTTAACCAACCATTTACTTTAGAGAGTATAGCAGTAACTGAGCTTACATTAGAATCAGTACACATCTAAAAGACCAGAATGGTAGCTGGGCGTGGTGGTGCATGCCTGTAATTCCAGCACTTGGAAGGCTGAGGCAGGAGGATCGCTGAAAGTTCGAGACCAGCCTGGGCCACAAAAGTGAGTTCAAGGCCAGCCTGAACTGCATAGTGAGACCCTGTCTTAAAAAGACAAAAAAAAAAAAAAAAAAAGACTAGAATGACAGGCATTTCAAGCATAGTTTTAGTGTTGTACATTGCTATCATCAATGTGAAAAATCCTTTGAAAGTTCTTAAGACCAATATCTGATTCATCCTGTGTACATAAGTTCATGGTTTTGCTCATGCTATGTTTCCTCTCTTTTCTGCTTCCAGTCACTTCATTGTTTAATCATAAGTCTTTGACTTTCATTCAGCTGTGTTATACCCTTCCATTTTTATTTCTTCTTTAGAGTTCTTACACTAAGGAGACTATATGACACTTACACATGTAGGTCTGCTTTATTTCACTTATGAGTATATGTTCAATGTACATTCATTTGTATATGAAGTTCTCTAGTTGGTCATTCTTTATAGCTGAACAACTTTCCATTGTATAAAAATACCACATCTTTTTCAACCATTCTTCAGATGATGGGCATTTTGGTTGTTTCCAAGATTTGGCTATCACAAATTATGCTGCTATGAACACAGGTGCACAGATATCGCTATGATATGATGTTTTCAGTTCTGGGAAAAATTCCCAGTGTGGTGATAGCTGGATTGAATGGAATTTCCAGTTCTAGTTTTTTTAAGGATACTCCACACTGCTTTCCATAATGGTTACACCAATCTGCATTCCCACCAGCAGTGAAGAAGCGTTCCTTTTGCCCCACAGCCTCTCCAACGTTTGTTGTTGGTTGATTTCTTTATGATAGCCATTCTTTCTGGAGTGAAATGGTATCTAAGTGTTGTTCTAATTTGCATTTCACAGATGGCTAGTGATGTGGAACATTTCTTCATGTGCTTATAGGCTTGCTGAATTTCTTTCTCTGAGAAGTGTGTGTTCATCTCAGATGCCCATTGCTGGACTGGGTCTTTGAATTTTAGGACCCTAATAGTTGTTAGTTCTTTATAAGTTCTAGATAGAAGACCTTTGTCTAAATATTTATTAGTTAAAATCTTTTCGAAATTTGTAGGTTGTCTTTCCACTCTGTTGGTAATTTTTTTTGACATGCAAAAACTTGTTTGGTTGAGGAGGTACCATTTGTTGATGCTTGCAGGTGTTAAATGTGCATTTTGATTTTTGTTCATGAACTTTTTGTCTACCCGATGTCTTCAAGATTTTCTCCCACTTTCTCTTCAAGGAGAGAGATTTAAGGTTTCTCTTTTAATATTTAGATGTTTAATCCATTTTGACTTTAGTGTAGTGTGTGGTGATAGACTTAAGTGAAGTTTTAGTTTTCAGCATGTAGAGAGCTAGTTTTTCCAGCACCATTTGTTAAGGAGGCTATCTTTCTTCCAGTAAGCGTGTTTGGCCCTTTCGTTAAAGACAAGGTAGCTGAATGTGTTTGTATTTGCTTCTGCATCTTCTAATCTATTCCATTGATCCTCAGGTCAATTTTTTTTCTGTAACTCTGTAGTGTAACTTTACATCAGGAATTGTAATGCCTCCTGCCTTACCTTTGTTGTCCAGAATTGTCTTTGCAATTCTGGATCTTTTTTCATTCCAAATAAATTTTAAAATGATTTCACCAGGTCTCTGAGGTGTGTTGATGGTATTTTGATAGGTATTGCATTAAATTCATATAACAATTTAGGAAGTATGGCCATCTTCTTTTTTTTTTTCAATTCTTTTATTGTTTAAATTTAACAATGGTTATATTACATATTTTCATCATCGGATCAGTTTAGATTAATACATATAGGTATATAAGATTGATCAAACAACTAAACATTAACCTTTCTAAATCCACATTACTTTTTTTTTCTTTTCCCCCTTTTTTTCTTAGAAAGTTGACATATTGCATATTGTCCTCACAATCATTCTATAGAGTGCAGACTGTGGGCATGACCCACCTCCCTATTAATGTTGCATAGAAAAAAGAAAGAAAGAAAGAAAAAAAAACAGGAAAGAATGTACTTCTCTTTGGACTAAGAGGAAGCAGATACATATACAATCAAAGGTTTTGCAATTGCAGTGTGCCACCAGTGAAGCTTGTGACGTTGGAGGCTATTGAATCTAAGCCTCCTAAAGCTCATCTCACCAATCTAGCTCTGCGTTCCATGCATTGTAATTAAGGATTTTTTTTTT
>PVJA010014165.1:0-48019 GCA_004027025.1 Myocastor coypus
GGGAGGGAAGAGAAGGGAAGGGAAGGGAAGAGGTGGGGAATTTGCTGAGACATCCTTACTTCATCAACACTGGCTTTGCAAACTCAGCAAGTTCCTGCCAAGATCAAGAAGACATCCTTCCAGAGTTAGGCTGCAAGGCTGGCAAGGGAACTTAAAAAGCCATCCTTCACCATTATAAGGTGGAGTGGCCTCAGGACCTTCCCAGTGGAGCAGTGATGACTGTTCCTGACTGCTTCTGTTACAGAAGCTCCCTTGTCACACACACACCAAATGACAGAGTCAGCCTTGTCTTTGCAAGCCCATCTGCTGAGACTCCTGACCTCTCTGAAGCCCTCCCTTTCTGTGGTCCCACTTGGTCTCAGACCCAGCTAAACGCTCCAGCTCATGCTCCTCTACTCTACTGGACTTGAGGATTCCATTGTCTACCCTCTTCCTGCTGTGCTGGCTCTGGGTGCCTCACATGACCGTGTGTCCTAGTACTGTGTTAAGTGTCCCTGCTCAATGGAACCCACTGCATCAGCTGCTCCTTTTCTCTGCTCCTGTCCCTGGCGATGTCTGCCACAGTCTTCCCGTGCCATAGCGCCTTCCACTGAGTCTCCCTGCTAGGCACAGAAAACCCTGTGTACAAGAACTGTGTCTTCTTCCTGCACGTCTCTGTCTAACCCAGAGGTTGGTAAGATGTGGCCCAAAACTGTGCAGTAGTGGATAGAAGGATGAATAAAAAAATAGATGGTAGTCATACAAACTAACATTGCCATATTCTATGGCCCTAGAAGGCAGAAAGTATATTTAACGCCTAGTTTTCTAATGGAAAAACTGAAGTTCAGGGAGGTTCAGTAACTTGGCTAAAGTTACTCAACCAGTGAGTGACAGAAGTTGTGCTCAGATGACAGTTTTTAAGCTGGAATACTTAAGCATCATGGCTCCATGTGGAGCTACCCAAAGGGCGCCCCCTTCTGGAGGAAAGATGAGCTAGGCTTAGAGAAGTCTAAGGCCCCACTTAGAGAAGCATCTTATAGAGCCATGACAAGCCCTGTGTGCTCTTTCCCTAACTAGAGCCCCAAATAGTACTTTTCTGTGTTAAAAAAAATTGCTATGTATTTTAATCCTAAAAGAACCTAAATAATTGCAGTCATTATTTTGTCAGTCAAATAGCATAACCCTAAGGAAAACAGGCAATAGTGTGTAATTGTTTGGGTTACAGTATCTGAATACTCATGATTCAATTTTCTACCTTTTGTGTGTGATTATCAAGTCTTTTTTAAGGGCAGATAGAGAAAAAGTGCAATTATTAATTTGGAGCTCTACAAGGGATTCTATTCAGAGTCAGTCTTTTGAATTCTTATTTTCTTTCCATTGAGACATTGCCAATTAAGCCACAAAAATGTGTGCTTTAAGGACATGGAAACTTTTTCAGGAACACGGTAGAAACAAATTACTGGCAACAACTCCTATTGTCTCATTTTGTCCTGAGGCATTCTTATTTTAAATCAGTTATCACACTCAGTCGCAGTTGGGTCTGGTCTATGCTGAGGCTGTAGGCCCATCCTGGACTCAGGCTCCTGAGAGAAAGGCCCCACCATGATTTCTGGATGGGTACCTTGCCTCTGATCTCTGGGAGTTTGGCTGAGGCAACAAGAAAGTCCTTATGGCCTGTCCAGCATCCAGCCGCCCACACCTTGCCTCCAACTGTGTTTGCACTTACCCAAAAGCAGAGACCAAAGACAAGCTCCGCCCACTCTTGCTCAGAAAGCGATAATTACCACTAATATGCATCAAATACCTATTATGTGCCAAGTCTCTGCACCAAATCTTTAATGCATTATTGCATGTACTCAGAACACCTTTGCAAAGTAAGTACTAACCACTGTCCTAGTTTAAAATAATTTAAGTATTTTACTTCTATACAATGTATTGAAAAGGCTTTTGCTCTCCTGATGCCATCTTTCTTACATAGGTAATATTTTCAGTGTGTGTGTGTGTATTTTTCTGGAATTTCCTTTATAGAAGCTAGTATAAATGTTTGTGTACTCATGTGTTTCTTGTGTGTGTGTGTATGTGTTATGGTTTATGTCTAATTGTTCCCCCAAAGCCTCATGCAATCATGGGGAGGTGACTTTTAGAGTTTGAAACTTGATCCATGATCCACTGGGTTTATGTGTTTCAATACTGATGAGATTATGGTCTGAGTCCTGCTGGGAATTATAGGTGTGGCCTGAGGAGGATAGGCTGAGGCAGAGAGCCTGATGTAATTTAAAGAGAGACAGACTTGCACTGTTGCTCTGCTGCCCTGTTTGGTTGGCCGCCTCTGTCACCATTTTGTTGCTGTTCTGCCACCATGACCTGGATGCTTTCTGCCCTATTCCACTCAGCCTTGGACCAGCCAAATATGGACTGAAAACTCCACAAACTGTGAGCTAATAAACCTTTCCTTCCTTCATTTTGAGTGTCAGATATTTGTTTGAGCAATGAGTAAAAACTAAGACAGAATTTACAGATGGATGATAGGTAGGTACCTTAAGTAGATACAATAGTGACAGAGGTAGAAAGATAAAGAAAAGGAAGAAGATAGATAGATAATAGATGAGTAGTTTTTATGCCCTTTCTTCGACACCAAAGAGCACACCCTAAGCTCTCTATTCTGTGCTGTTCCTCTTTTCAGTTAATATTCTGCCTTTGATATCTTTATGTCTTTGACACCATTCAAAAAAACAAAAGGAAAACCATAGTCCAGGGTAATTGTGCCATAATTTTCTTATCTCAATTTTAAAGATGAAAGTGGGCTCAGAGATTTATGTAACTTTATTTTTGATACTCAAGATGAAACCTAGAGCCTCGCACAATCGAAGCAAGTGTTCTGTCACCCGCCAACCTGCATCCCTAGACCTTTTCACTTCTTTCTCTTTCTTTCTTTCTTTCTTTCTCTTTCTTTCTTTCTTTCTCTTTCTTTTTTTTCTTTTTTTGTGAGACAGGGTCTTGTTAAGCTGCCCAGGTTTGTCACCCTCCTGCCTCAGCCTCTGGAGAAGCTGTGATTACAAGTGTGCTTCTTTACCCTTGGTTATGCTAACTTCCTTACAGAAAGAGCTCATCCTTTTATGCCCATTCTCTCTGACGCTGGGGGCCCCAACACTGAAGGTTGTTTGACCATAGACATGAAGGCCACTGTGCTGACCACTCAGGCCAGCAGCTTTCAGTTAGGCTTTCTTCCTCTCTTTCTCCCTGAGGCCCTCCTGGGCTTTGGGGCACGCTTGGGTCAGGGACAGCTAATGTGCTGTGCTATCTTCTCCAGCTGTTTCAATCCATCTGACCTATTCGGGGCTTCCGCCTCTCTGCTCATATCTGCCTTCATTGGGAACCTGTAGATTTCTGCTTGGGACAGACATTTGGAATGGGTCATGATGAGCTGTAGAAGTGTGGGCCTGACCATTGGTTACAGAGTTGCCAGTGTCTGGAAGATGCTCAATGTAGCACGTGGAGAAGGTCTGCCGCAGGATGAAGTCCACGGAGAAGGTCCACCGCAGGGTCAGGTCTGCCAGACTCTCACACAGAGCAGAAACTCAGTGACAGTGTGATCATCTCCTGAAATTCTTTCAAAATTATGGAGATTGAAAGTACACAGACTATCTCTAGTTTACAGATCTGGAACCTGAGGCTTGGAAAATGCTGTGTTTTCCAGCACTTACAGTCATTAAGGGGTGGCATGCGAGTCCAGCTAAGGTCCTTCCCATCCACACTTCTTTGTATTAGATCATCAACTGATGTTGAAATGATGCGTGCAAACACAGTAGGTTTAGGAAGACTCTGCACCTAAGTCCATGTTCACACACAAAATAATCTTACTGCTGCACAAATCTTTCCACAAATTCACAGTATAAATCAAAGCAACTGGCATATCTGTTGAAATATTTTTTTTAACATTTATTTATTTATTTTCTTGTTTCAGAACTTTTGTTTATTTATTTATTTTTATGGCCGGCTCAGCCTGTCCTGAAGGCAGGGCTGGCACAGCATGTGGTGCCGGGAATCGAACCGCGGTCCCTGTAGTCACCTAAGCTTTCCTAAGCAGGCGCTTTAGACCACTGAGCCATTCTGCTGGGCCCTGTTGAAATATTTTTAAAACAAAGGACTTTCTAGTTTTGGGAAGTGTTTGACCTTTCCCCTGTTTCCTGTGTACCTCTCCTGTTTTCTTCTCTTTGTTTCTCCTAAGATCAACTGCGTGGCTTTTGAGCTTATGCGTCTCACTCATTTCACTTATCATCTCCAGTTGCAGCCGCTTACCTACAGATGCCTCAAGTATGTCTTTATGGGGGCTGGGGATATAGCTCCGTGGCACAAGTGCCTGCCTGGCAAGTGCGAGGTCATGAGTTTGAACCCTAGTCCCACAAAAAAAAAAAAAAAAAAAATGTGTCTTTATGGCTGTGTAGTACTGCACTATGTGTAAATACTACATTTTCCTTATCCATCCATCCTTCAATAAACATACAGTTTTGAAGTTTGAGCTATTATAAATCGTGCTGCTATGAATATGGGTTGTATGTGTCTGTTTCTTTTTAGTTTATGTCTTTTTTCTTTTTTTCTTTTTTTTTTTTTTTTGGTGGGACCAGGGATTGAACTCAGGACCTTGCACTTGCCCAGCAAGTGCTTACTGAGCTGTCTCCCCAGCCTCTACTTTATATTTATCCTTTGGCTTGTGTCTTGTACTCGAAGTAACTTCTTTGAAGGTAATGGCATACGATGTAATAACTGTTGTCGTTCTTCAATTATAAAGCCTTACTTTTTCATATGTTAAAAAATTAAAAAATAATTTTACTCCAAAGAATGGCATATGATTAGCACGAGACGCTGCTGCTCCGCAGCCTATTACGGTTATATTACCATGAAACGCCCACTCTCACTTCTGCAAATCCATCATGCATTATTTTATTTCAGTCTCAGAAATGTTTTAAACAAGGCTTTCAGCCAATTTTGGGAAGAGCGCTTCTCCTTTGTAATGCCAATAGTAATGTGTGTTACCAGCCTGGCTCTGCCCTCAGCTACTTAGATCCGCTGTCTCGGGAGCCATGCTCCATGCCGGCCCTAGAAGAGAGGAATTGCTGTCTGTACATGCAAACAGAACTTCATGCCGAAATGAGAGTCAGTGCCTTGTCCCAGGTTGTTACAGCTGATGAGTGGCGGGTGCCGGGGACCAGCCCAGCCCGGCTAGAATCAGAAGCCCCTTCAGCAATCCCTGGACTTGAGCCTGAGCAGAAAGGAGTGACTGTTCACACTGATACCTCACAAAGTTCCAAGTCCCAAGCCCCAGCCACTCCCAAGTCTTTTGAGTTGTTTCTTACTGGCCAGAGACTTAACATTTTACATCATAATTCTTTCCAGCTAGAGTGTCAATGCTCTTGGCCTTATTGTTCATAAAAAGTATCAGAAATGAGTGCACGTTCCTGTTGAGTCCCCTTGTAGTTCGTGCCAAAGCTTCTTCCTCCCGTGCGTCTTCTCATCTGCCAGGTTGGCAGCCTTTCTCAGGCAGGCTGTGGTAGAAGTCGTCCTGCCTCGCCCGCAAGGCCACTCACTTCCCTCTAAGCAAAGCCGTTTCCACGCATCATCTTTTCAGATTTGAGGTTTAGAAACAGAGCAGCTTGGTGCATCCAGGAAAAACTACACACGGATCTCAGCCTAGCTTAAAGAGCCAGGTTGGTCTACCAGGTGTTTCCGAAAACAAATTAGCCACCTTGTGCTCCCCAGTACTGTGGGACAACAGGTATGCTGTTTAGGCATTTGAGCTGCAAGCAGTGGCCTGTGGTTTGACTAATAACTCATTACTTCTTATATAAAGAAAATTTCTCCTTTAAGTGAATTATCTGAATAAGTAAATACCAAGGTTTGTTTTTTTTTAATTTGAGAGTCAACCTCATTTTTAATTTTAATTTTAATTTTTTATTACTTTTAATAAGAAAGTACAATTTCAAAACACGTTAGTAATATATTCCCAATAATTGATTCAGTTCATATTGTTATCTCAGCCTCATTTTTTTAAATAACAAATTTCATGTTCACTTGAATTGAACTTTGGCGGAGCACCAAGGATATCCTCAACACTGTAAAAAGACACTTTGGGTCGTCAAATAAAATACTCGAATCCAAGCGTGGCGATGTTCCCCCCTCTGCAACCCACAACGTTACAGAGCGGACTTACTGCTTTGAAGATGAAGAGCGCGTCTTCCTCTTGTGTGGAATACCAAGAGGTAGAGCCTCACCCGTCGAGAAGATGATTGTGTCGTTGAAATAAAGTGACCTCCTAGGCAAGCTGCTGGCGGGAAAGGGACGCTTGGCTGCCGGGGCCACAGAAGAGACATTCGTATTTCTGTTTGTGGTGGCAAACACAAAAGGTGGCTTTCTTTTTTTTTTAGAATTTTTTATTTTTATTTTATTTTATTTTTCTTGTTTCAGAACTTTTGTTTGTTTATTTATTTTTATGGCCAGCTCAGCCTGCCCTGAGGGCAGGGCTGGCGCAGCATGTGGTGCTGGGGATCGAACCCCAGTCCCTGCAGCCACCTAAGCTTTCCTAAGCAGGTGCTTTAGACCACTGAGCCATCCTGCCGGGCCCATGGATTTCTTTTTAACTTTGGTAAAAATTATCTGTTACTCCTGGGCTCCTGGGTAAAAATTATCTGTTACTGCAAGGGCCTTATGGCTCTGCTGATAATGCAACTTTTCTTCCATTTATGACCACGAGTGCCCCATGTGCTGTTGCATACTCTGGCAGACCCAACTGGGTGCTTGAGGACTAGCATGGGCTCAGAATTAGCTAAACTGGGTGCTCCCTGCTCTCCTGGAGGGCAGAGGCCAAGTCCTGGTCACTTGTTTCCTCCATAACTGCGCCACATCATGATGCGCACCATGCGCTGCACACAGGAGCCACACGTGCCACGGGACTCTGTGTCCTTGGCTGGCTTCTTTGAGTGACCGCTCTGCCCTTTCATAACAATACTGGGAGGCAATGAACACGTGCCCACAAGGAGCAGGACTGGCTCACCTGAACAGGAGCGATCAGGGGCACACTTCCATCTCAGATGCCACCACAGGACTCCAGCCAAGCGAGTGCTGCTCCAAGGTCTCTTGAGACCCTGTCCCAAAGCCAGGGACCGGCACCTGCACTTCATCTCCACGAAGAACTCTGCCTTCCTAGCATCTGCCCTCATCCCTGCCTCCTCATGCCTGCTGCTGCTGTCTGACATCAGCCCTTGTCCCTCCCACCTGAGCACCACAGTCGCCCCCTCGCTGTGTCACTGTTCCCTCTGCTCCCAGCATAACACCTCCGGTCCATCCTCCACATGGTTGCCAAGGTGATCTTTTAAAGTGCAAATTGAATCCTGTTCCCTCCTTCCTTTAAAGTCTCTCAAAGCCTTGCCAGACTTGGGCGACTCTGCCAAGGCGGATGGCCAGCCCTCGTCCTCCTAGCTTCCCTCTCTGTTCTCCCGCTGAGCCCATTTCCCATCCAGAGCCCAGAGCTGGCAAACCTCACTGAACCTCAGTCCCCACTTCCTGTTCTCTCTTCTTGCCTTATAACTTCTTGGGCTTCTAGACAGACAGCAGGACTCTGTTACTGAACCCTGCTCTTTTTTTTTTTTTTTAAATCCCTCCGGAAGCTCTCTTATTAGAGCTTATTACCAAATATCTCACGCACTTTCTTAACACTTGTCACACTCCCTCCCCTCCGTTTATGAAGGCATCTCTCCCTATGGGGCCATGGACTTCTTAAGGGGGGGGGGGGGCTAGGCACTGTTACATTTGTATTCCCAGAATCAGGCTTGTAATAGCCACTCCACTACATTGTTGGTAACTCTTGCAACAAGCAGAACTTTTCTAACTGTTCTCAGGGACTTCCTTTAAATTACAGGGGTTGGGGCCTTTCGGGTTAGCTCAGTGCTGAAAGTGCAGGCATCCCCAGTCAGGCATGGGGGTGGCGCGTTGGTACCCTCCCCCACCCTCAAGGCAGCCTGAGCCAGACAAAAAACAAAAAACAAAAAGAATTTGTTTTAAATAAGGGGTGGAAGCCGGGCGTGGTGGCTCATGCCTGTAATCCCAGCACTCGGGAGGCTGAGGCAGGAGGATTGGTGTGAGTTCGAGACCAGCCTGGGCTACAAAAGTGAGCTCAGGACCAGCCTCAACTGCATAGCGAGACCCTGTCTCAAAAAGACAAATAAATAAATAAATAAATAAATAAATAAATAAATAAATAAATAAGGGGTGGGGAGGATACTTCAGCTGAATAAGCACTTGCCTGGCAAGCACAAGGTCCTGAGTTCAATCCCCAGTACCGCAAAAATGAATGAATGAATGACGGGTTGGTTGTTCAATGATGTGAGACTTAAAGGGAGAACAGATCTGAAGAAACACAGCACTGGAAAAGCATCTTGCTTTTATATGGCGTGAACAGAGGCTTCACAGCAGCGGTGGGGCAACACCATCGGCATGTTGGTGGCCTGGCATGGCCAGAAGACCACTGTGTATCCCACCAAATAGTGCTCTGGGTCACGGCCTCCCGCTGTCTCCTCACCAGGGCCCAGCTGCCGGAAAGAAGTCTGTGTGGTCGCCCGTGTGCGGGAGGACTCTGGGCACCTTCACAGATTCATCGTGGGCTGGGTTTTCAGGTACTTTTCCAGCTCAGCTGTTAAACTCATTCCCGCCTGATTTCCCATTTGCTGAATCGTTCACTGGTTTATTTCCTAAGGACGCGATTCTCCTGGGCTTCGGCGCTAGCTTCAGAATGCTGCCGGTCCATCTGGCTTAAATAGAGCATGCTACAAGGAAACAGAGACACAGAGGGGCGGTGAGATTGAAGGAAAATGGCAGCTGCCTGGCAGTCAGGAAGCAGAAGTTGAGAGGCTTCTTCTTTCCCTGTGGCTTTGTTGCTGGGGGAGGAAAGCTATTTTCAGCAAGAAGCCATGCTTTGTAGATGGAGTTCACATTGCTGTCTGTGGTGACCTGCTATTCCAATTCTTGGTCTCTATGAATCATGCTCAGGAGAGCTAGCCAGTAGGCCAGGACAGCGGCCTTTGTTTTATCTTTCCTTATCCATTCTGTTATGCTCCTGGCTGCTTACTATTCCTGAATTCAGGCAGCCTTGTATGTCATTCTCTGCCCACAGGGGTAGGTGGTTTGGCTTTGGGCACCCTGGAAGTCTGCCAAATTCACCAGGGTGAGATCCATTGTCTTGGTGGTAGACTTTAGGGCTTCAGAGTGGTTGGACAAGTGGCAGTTGGAGATGGAGCCCACAGCATCCTCCGTGCCCAGGTAGAACCCTCTCTGGGGTCTGCCTGTGTCCCCCTGGGGCTGCAGCTGTGTACGGTCTCCCTAGACCTCTCTTTCTGTATCCTTCAAGTGAGTGAATAATAATGTTTATGTCACAAGTTTATCAAAGATTAGTAAGCAACATGTAAGGAACTCTCAGTAAGAACACAGGGACCTAAGCCATTTTTATAAAACTAGTTACTTTTCTTGTGGCTGAGTCAACACCCGAAGTTAAAGGGGAGGGGGATTTTTGACTCCCAGTTTACAGAGGCTTCTGTCCACAATCAGCGAAATCCCAGGTAGGGCGGCACTTGGCGGAAGGGCTCGTGGTAGTTGGTGGCTGGCAGAAGGTGGCAAACCAGCAGGAGCCTTACCATCATCTGTCTGCCCTTCTATGTTATCCAGATTGCTTCAGGCAGGGAGCACTCACTCTCTTTATCCCAGGGCCCTTGAGCCCAGCACTGCACCATGAATCAATCCCAGCATCCCACACTGCAGATCCAGCCACCTCTGACAAGGCCCTGCCTATGGCCACATGAGGTTTGGGGTATCCGAAGCCAAATCATAACACACTTGAGTGCTTTTTCGCTTCCCAAGACCACGGGTCCTCAGGGTCCTGTGAAAGCCACAGGAAAGGTTGCTGGCCCAGTTTGTCTCACTTGAGGGAAGGGGTTCAGGGCCGTAAGCGCCCCTCCTCCCTTTGTTGTATCACTTTGTGGCTGTGGTAATGTGTCCTCCGCTCACCTTTTCCCAAGAATGACTCAGTGCCTTCCATTCTGACAGGGAGTCTTCCACATGAGAGACAGCAGTCAATTATTTTGGTTTTTTTGCCAGGAGAGCTGATGGGTCCTGTTGCCTTCCACATGTAGAGAGCTGGGGATACCACTGTAGCAAGCCCTCAGCATACCTCACCTGATCTGACCCAGCCTTTGCTGGATTGGGCTTTCCTTAGTACAGAAGTGGAAGAGAACAAGGCCCCGTGTCCTCTCGGAAGGAGAGCAAGGAAGCAGAGAGTACAGATACAGGGCTGCCCGAGCAGGCTCCACGCCCTGTGGGTCCTCCCACTTGGTGGCAAGGCTCCTACTGCCCATCTGGGTCCATCCTGAGGGGGTTCAAAGGTCAACGAAGGACTCAGCTCTCCCAGCCTGGAAAGGTAATTAGAAGCTCGCCACTCTTACCACACTGTCCCATGGTCCTATCCACGCCAAAGCCATGGCTCAATTAGCCAAACAAACTTTCCTGTGTGTACTCAGGACTCCTGGGCCAGCATGGTTGCCAAATCATTTATTTAAATTACATAACAAGAATAAAAGCTTCTGTTCAGTTTAGAAGGGTCAAAACAGGTGGTACTCAGTTACAATAGCACTAGCTATTGTCCTAGTCAGACCTCAGCAGGCAGTCATGTTTCAATAGCAGCCTTCGCTTTGTTCCTCATGACGTGGAAAGCTGACACTCCTGCCCAGGACCAGCTCCCCTCTCGGTGGTCACTCAGGAACTGTCGCTTTCCTACCTTGGAACCCCTCTGTCTTCAGCACACGCCTTCCAAGGCTAAAAGGTTCGTTTCCATCAAGCTGGTAGGCACAGAAGAGAACGCCCTGGGAGGGGCGTGTTCTCGCGGGCCAGGCCGGTCACATGACATGGGACACGCCCAACCTGTAGTGCAGTCTGGAAGAAAAGCGAGTTTGGAGCAGCCTGCGAGGCCATGGTTCAAAATAATAATGGTAAACTACTCTACCTACATTATGTGAAATTCCTAGAGCCTGAAAGTCGCCCCCTTAAAAGTCTACAAGTCACCGATCATTAGCATATTTGGAGTTTTACAGCCGCCACCTCAGTCAGCACTACAGCGCTTGCATCACTGCCCACATCCTATTCCCACAGCGACTTCGTCTCCTCTCGACCCTTCTCCCAAACTCCATGGAACCACCAAGATACCTTCCGTCCGCACGGATTTGCCTTTTCTGAACATTTATTTCATTTAGGGATAATGCCCTATACCCGTGGTGGTCTTTCACATCATCTGCACCCCAGCAGTAAAAGGTATGTTTGTCTGCATGCAGGTATGTGTGTATGCATGAGTGCATTTATCTTGTGTTACTGGCAGTTGGCCTCAGGACCTTTGCACTGTGTTCCAGCTCCAGTCCTTTTAAACTTATTTATTTTTCAGTTTTCACACACTCCTGGCAAGTTGCTCACGTACCTAGGCTCTGCTCCATACTTCAACTCCGCTGACTCAGCCTCCCGGAGTTCTGGTTCTCTAGACCTGTGCCACGCACCGCAAGAGCCATGCTGCTACTCCCATTTTACAAAAGATGGGGTTGCTTAAATGGTTTTCTAGACAGCAGAAACTTTGTCCGCTCGTTGTTGAAATTGATAATATCATGCTGCGTCTCAGTGGTGAAATATAATCTTGCCATAATTTGGGGGATGGGGAGTTACTTGCTTTAAAATGACTAAGAAAACAGCAAACTCACTTGCTGGCCAAAGCTCCTGTGCTGAAGTGAAGGACACTTAGAGACTCCAGAGAGTTAAAGTTCGGCGCTTAGAACCGTGGCTTATCAAGTACAAAGAAAATACACACTCAGATTCTCTTGCGCCTCAGTATCCTCGTCTGTAAAATGGGAATGCCAGGGTTCTGCGCACTGAGGAGGGGTCAGAGAGATGAGCACACAGGAAAGCTGTTCTTTCAGTGTTACACAGCAGCTCCTCTACCAGCATTGTTCTAGCGTAGAATAGAAGTGCAGTTCGGGCTATAACTGAGTGGGAATTTCTGCTCCTATGTAGTACTTCAGGGTGCTGTTGAATCATGTCATTGTAATTTGCAGTTAATGGTAGCCAGATCGCAGCCTCTGAGGCTCTAGAGGGCTCGGGCACGGTGGGAATAGGAAAAAGAAGGAGTCTCCAAAGCAGGCAGACGGATCCCAAGCCTTACACAGCCGCATCTGCTCGCAGCAGCCGGTTGCAGGCTCTGGGGGGGACCAGCTGAACCAAGGCAAGTTGGAAGTTCCTTGGGAAAGAAGATCAGCTGGCTGGCCTTCTGTGCCCCCGGAGGCAGCGTGGAGGCAGCTAGCCCGCCACGTGACCTCATCCCTCAGCTCCGCCCCAGGTGGCAGAGCCTCGAGTGCACAGGCAACAGCATGTATGCTTCAGACACTCAAGGAGAAAGAGTGAAAGTGCCTGAGGGATTGCGTATGCTGTTGTCCCACTGGCCCATTCCCGTCATACCCTGTCCCTAGCATTAATTATATGAAAATCTAGATGTAGAGCAGGAACCAGACCGGGAGGACTGGCTAGGCTACCCAGTCAGCAGCACCCATCAGAGAAAAGGGCCTGCATCGTGAATGAGAGCAAGGCGTATTTCAGCCTTGAAAGTTTTCCCCAAATATCGCTGGCTCTGCAGGTGTTTAAGCGTGTGGACCGCGGAGGTGAGCTCTGTACATGTCCACATCCAAATAGGACCGTTACTGGGGCTGGGACAAGTGACCAGGGCCGGCGGCAGCCTGCGCAGACCTAGGCCAGGCTGTTCAGATGCAGGATTGGCCGACTCCCTTTGCAAAGGAGGAGCTACTGAAAATATGTGAGGTGTAGTAGGTCATGTGATCTTTACTGGGACAGTCAGTTCACCGTCATGGTACCACAGCATGAATGAGTGGGCGTGGCTGTGGGCCAGGAAACTTAACAGTTTTCACATGCTCCAAAACATTTGATTAATTCTTCCAACCAATTGAAACTATGAAAACTATTTTTGGCGCATGTACGTGGCTCAGGTAGTAAAACAGACTTCGAGCCAGCCTCGGTCTCTCGCCTGTGCTTTTCTACCCTCTAACTTCCCTCCCCCACCCCCACCCCCACTCCCACCCCCCATTATGGACCAAAGTATGTTTGCTGTCCTCTTGGAGATGCGATATGGCGTCCTGAGTATTGGAAAGGCCAAATACAGGAGTGCATATGTAGAATTATCAGTGTAGGGTCTGCCCTCTATGCCACCTTCTATTATTATTTAGTTTTATGTATTTCGTACAGGGTGTACAGGATCTCGCTACGCAGCTTGGACTCCTAGTGATCCTTCTGTTTCCATCCTCCCAAGCACTGGGATTACACGTGCGTACCACCACACCCAGTCTCAGTGGCGCCCTGCAGGTGGGACTGGCACAGTACGCCAGAGATTGAACCCTCGTCCCTATACCCACCTCAGCAGGCACTTTAGTCCACTGAACTATCTGGCCGGCCCTTATCCTGCATTCCAAATGCTCTAAAAGTAGATACCATTACTATTATCCCTTAAATACAAAAATCTTAACTTGCCACTGAGTTTTGGGAGAGGGCTATTACATTTTGGTCACCTAACATTACTATATTAATCCTTTGTTACAATTAAAATAGATATCAACATTTCAAGATAAAAGCTAGCCAGGCCTGGTGTCTGCCATCTGTAACTTCAGCACTCAGGAAGTTAAGGCAGGAGGCTTGCTGCGAGTGCCGGCCCAACCTGGCTGCGTGCAGCGTTCAGAGCGGAGCCAGACTGCACCACAGGACGAGACCCTGTGTCATCAGCCCATCGACCTTGTTTGAACAGGTGGCGCGTTAGCAAGCACCCAGCTTTTGCTTTCCTTTGCCTCACGTACCAGAGCTGCCATATCCGTCACTTGACATTTACTGGGTACCTGGTCTTTGCTGCTGGCACTCCGTGAGAGCGAGAGGCAAGCATGGTCAGTCTGGCAGCTCTTAGCGACCTGCAGCAAGGCTGCCTGCCCTCCCGAGGGACATGCAGTAATTCTCTTTACTAATTCTTCATCTCAGCCTTTCAAGTTCTCTCTTTGTATAATGGTTATCCTGTGCCACTGCCATATCGCTTTTAAATATGTAAGTGTGTGCTCAGAATGGCTTTAAATGACCTCAACAAGACGTGAAGCCTACTTGGTATAGAAAGGAAAACAGACACAGCCCAGTAGGAAGCCAGAATTGGCGTGAGCGAGGTGGTTCTTAGCCACAGTGAGACAGGTGTTTTTAGTACTGCGCTACGTTGGGGCAGGTAAAATGGTGCTTCCTGTGTTTAGTGTCATAATGATACAACAACTATATGTGGTAGATAGTATTAGCCTCCTGTTATAGATGAGGAGCCCACTGAGCTTTAAATCAGAGACATCAAGCAACTTGCAAAGGTCACCTGAATGAATCAGGGGTGTCTAACTATAAAGCATGACATTTTCTCGTTCAGCTTTGAGCACATGGAAAAAGTTCACAGGAAAGGATTTATTTCTCTGTGGCATTCCTAAGCTCTCAAGTTCATCTCTTTGCCATCACGTGATCTAAAGTTATTAAATACTAAGTGGACAAAATGTCATTTCTCTGAGTTCCATGTTAAGTCCCTTTGTCCCCAGTACCTTTGAATATTCTTTTCACAAGGATGGGGATGCTTTTTCCTTAGTCATCTGATTCAGTCCTCTTATGCTATCTAACAGTGTATCTGGGTCCATTATAAAGAACAGAGATTTAATTCTGGAGGCCCTGAAGTCCTAGACTCGAGGTGGAAGGCATCACGTGCCTAGAGAACAAGAGATGCTGAGTTGGCTTGGGTGACAAGCCCGTGCTCACCTCTCAGTGGTCTGCACCTTTTCACACTGTTGGAATGGGTATTAAACTTGCGGCACCTGAGCCCTGGGGGATACATTCAAACCATGATGTTGTCCATCACTCGCTCAGCGGACTGTATTACTTTTCTCAACCAGCTTCTAGGACCTGGCCGGCTAGGCCATGGTGGTGCTGTTCCTCTGGGCAGGTGTAGCGCCTTAGGGAAAGCCCTTATAAAATGCACAGCTAAATATTTAGTTGTCATCCTCTTGTCACTGCCTGGACTGGAGCCCCTTTGGTCAGAGAGCCTGACCTGGACACATTGGTCTTTTGTCATTGAAAATAACAATACAGTGTGCCCTGTGCAACTATTCATGGGGAGGAGGAGATCCTTCTCTAGTTTTGAGTCTGAGGTAACTTTGACAAAGAGAAGGAGAAGTTTGTTTTAACTAAGGACCCCCACGGTAGGACAAGTTGATGAACATAAATCAGCTTATGGTAAAACAAAGTAGATTTTTGTGTGTGTGTTTGTGTATGTTTTTGAGACACGGCCTCTCCATGCAGTTTAGGCTGGCATTGAGCTCAGTTTTGTAGCCCAGGCTGGTCTTGAACTCACACTGATCCTCCTGCCTCAGCCTCCCAAGTGCTGGGATTATAGGCATGTGCCACCACGCCCAGCCCAAAGTAAAGTCTTTTTTTTTTTTTTTTGTGGGACCAGGGTTCAAACTCACAACCTTGCACTTGCCAGGCAGGCACTTGTGCCAGGGAGCCATCTCCCCAGCCGCCCCCAAAGTAAATTCTTTTTATGAAAATCTTTAGGAATTGAAAAAGGAATTCATGCTCACACCAAGCACATTCATATATGTACATACATTCATGAACATGAACCCGTGAAATGGGCGGCCACTGTTTCCACAAGCTACAGAACACCAAATGCTGCCTGGCCTGGCCCTTGCCCAGAGTAAGCCAGCTGTACCAGTCTCCTGTGGTCCCACAGCCAGCTCCCTTCTGGAGGCAAAAAGCTTAACTTCTTCCTTTAAAAAGAATTAACATTTACTAAGAGCCTCTGTGGTGTCCTAAACACTGAACAGAAGTGAACTCATGTCATTCTCAGATGTTTGTAAGGGCCTGGAAGTTCGGAAACCAAAAGATAATGGAGGGGCTGAGGAGGGAGCTTGGTGGTCTAAGCGCCTGCCTGGCGAACCTAAGGACCCGGGTTCAATGCCCTGTACCATATGCCACGCTGACCCCATGCTGGGCTGACCACCAGAACTGGACATGGTTGTTCACGCCTGTAATCCCAGCTCTGGGGAGGCTGAGACAGGAGGATCATCAGGAGTCTGAGCTGCATGGTGAGACCCTGTAATGAATAAATAAATGAACAAATAGATAAATAAGTGATTTTTTAAAAGATAGACAGAAAATGGGTCAGGTCAAAAATTTCATTGAAGTTCTAACAATAGATGTAGGGGGAGATCAAGGCTAAAGAAATGCTTGAATTAGTGAATATTGTTAAAAATTTAGGGATTATACTAGATTAATGTACAGGTACAGGGGGCCTGTGACCGTTAATACCATATAGATAGATATAGATATAGATATAGATATAGATATAGATATAGATATAGATATAGATATAGATATAGATATAGATGCTTTTTTGGTAGACTTAGAACAGAGTTGACCGCTTCCCACTGCCAGTGTGGCAGCATGGGAGGAGCTTTCTTGGACTTGGTTCATGGAGGAGAGCCTTACTCAGTCTGTTCCCAGACTCTCGCATATCTCAGAGACCAGGAACACTGCAGGAGAAACCTCAGTAGTCCCACAGGATTGCCGACTTCTTGTCTTGCCAATAAAATGCATGATGTGGAAACCCAAAACTAAAGCCAGCAAGGAAGGCCAATTGCTGTGTGTGCTTGCTGTCATTTCAGAAGAGGACAACCTAGTGGCAAAAGCCATAGCAAAACAGTAGGCAATAGGCCAGGCGTACTCCTGTGTGAGGCCGGCGAGCTTGCCGAGGTCTGACCACGTCCCCTGCGCTCTGCCCATCTGCAGTGCACCGCCAGGGCCAGGCCGCAGTGTGGCCTTCCCCGCTCCTGCGTATGCATGTTGAAGCCACCATGCAGCTCTTGGTCCGAATCCCACCCCGACTCATTCCTGTAAGTGCAAGCTGGTTGCGGGTTCCTCGTGCATTACAAGATGAGGCTCTCTGGTAGGCATCCTTTCTTCTTTTTTTCTGTACTTAGGACAGGGTCTACAGGGTCTGTGGATCTTACTACTAGATTAAGCTTGTAGTGATCCTCTCCTGTTTCCAGCCTTCCAAAGCACTGGGATTATAAGTACGTGCCACACGCGGTCTCAACTGCCTCCCAGCGCCCCCCATGGGCAGGGCAGTGCAGCAAGTCAAGGATCGAACCCCAGCTGCTGCGCTCTGCCTGAGCAGGCGTCTCAGTCCACTGAGCTGTCAGGCAGCCCTTGCGTCTTTCTTCTGAAGTCCATTATCACCAGCTGCGTGAGCATGGAGGGCTAGAACAGCAGATCTCTGCACAGTCCTGGAGGCCAGAGCCCGGGTGTCAGCAGTGCCTCGCTCCCTCTGAGGCCCCAGGGGAATGCCTGGTGTAGGCTTCTCCCTGGCCCAGCCCCTGGTGGCTGCCTGCTTTGTGGCATCATGACTCCAAGCTTGCAGTGATTTTCTCCCTACATGCATTAGCTATGTCCAGCTTTCTTTGTACTGGTGCAGGGCTCACTCTACTCCAGCAGGAACTCCACTGACCTGGTTGTACTGTTTTCCAGCTAAGGTCACAGGCTGAAGGCCTTGAATGCGGAGGTTTTGCTGAATACCGTGCAGCCAGCACTGAGCAGTGCTGTGGAGCAGCGCTTAGAAGTCAAACAGAGAATGTCTTGAACACATTGCAGAGCACCTGTGAACCACTGGAGCTCTGTATGTGCTGGGTGGTTTTTTCCCTAAGGAAATTTATAGCTAAGGAACCTATGGTATAAGGTATATGCAAGGATCTACAACTAAGACTTAAAATAAGAGCTGGGGAGCAAGGTTGTGAGTTTGAATCCCAGTCTCACACTAAATAAATAAATAAATAAATAAATAAATAAATAAGAGCTGGGGAGATAGCTCAGTAGAATAAATGCCTACCTGGCAAGTGCAGGATCCTGAGTTCAATCCCCAGTACCACCAAAAAAAAAAGGACTTAAGCCACCCATTGAACAAGTATTACATCTGTATTATGTGGTAGGCCCTGTACTAGAGCTTGGGGTTCAACACCACCAAACAAACAAGGTCTCTGGCCTTGAGGAGCAGGTCTAGCAAGAGATTACAGAGAAGAGGAAGAACCAGATTTGAGGCTATTGCTCTATCCTAGATACCCGAATTACCACATAACGAGAAAAAGAGCCCTGCCTACAGGGGAGGAACAAGTCCTAAGAAAAATGGGATCAACTAAAGGGTACCAAGCAGGCGCTGTGTGTCGGACTTTGGTTGCTGTGCCGGTGAGACTGTAGCAAGGAGCAGGGAACAGAGTTGGGGGCGCCAATAAGACTGAATTTCAGAAATCCCTGCTGGAAACAGTACTGGTATGTATTATAGGAGTTCACTTTTTTTGTTGTTTTTTAAAAAGTATTTAGTACAACGGCTACAGGGTCTCCGTACACAGAGCGGACTCCTGGTGATGTCCTGCTTTCAGCCTCCCAAGCCCTGGGATTATAGGCTCACACCACCCCGCCCAGTCTCAGTTGCTATCTTAGCATGCCCCAGGGGTGAGGCCAGCGTGGAATGCCGGGGATCGAACCTCAGACCCTGTGCAGTATAAACTATAGAGTTATAGTGAGGGAGTCCAGATGCATTTGAAGACAGAATGAAGATTTGCCGGTAAATAAGGCAACCTAGGGTAAAGTAAGAACAGTCAAGAATAACTCTCAGGGCTTGGCAAAGGGCAACTAGATAAGCGACTTGCCCTGGGTTAGAATGCAACACAGTGGTAGGGGAGCAGTGTGAAGCGAGAAGGCTGTTTGCTTTGGGTATTTTAAATGTGAGCAGCCCATTGTTAAGAGTCGGGTGGAAGACGCTTGGATGTGGCAGGCAGCTGGGAGCAGAGGTCTGGCTGCAGGGCGGCGGGCCTGGGCCTTACTGCACGCATAGCATTCACGGACCGGTTCTAGATGTCGCAGTCCTGGGACCGAGCGTGCCCAGAGCAGTCCAATTCCTGGAGGCACCGTCACCTTGAAAGGTCAGGATGCAAAGCAGGGCCCAGGGGAGGAGGCGGAGAAGCATGGGCGAGGGGAGGAAGAGGGAAACTCGGGGTGTCAGAATCAGGGAAGAGGAAGCAATGCAGGAGGAGATGATGTTAGGACAAGGTGCATACGCCGAGGCCTGGTACAGTGCCCACGGTTTTCGTCAGTAAGGAGGTCGCTGCGTCCGCCTTGGTTAGAGGGATTGAAGGACGAGTGCCTGGTTGTCGTCGCTGAAGGAGACAACCGGATGTGAGGAAATAAGGACAGTGAAGAAAGGAAGGGTGCTCTGTGGTCTACAACTTGCATGTGTCGGAATCGGGGGCACAGCAGTCAGCGGAATGGGCTCTGCTGTTCTGAGTCTCAGTTAGCTTTCTGGCTGTGTCATTTTTCAGCCAGCCACCTAGCTCTGCTGGTCAGAATCCGTATATATAAAATAGAATTAATCATATAGTCCATCTCACCTGTTGTGAAGGTGAAATGCGGAATATAAGGGTTAGTATATCACCTGCCCATGTTGAATGGTCAATAGATAGTAGCACTGCCATTAATCCGGTGAGAGCAGAATGTTGGCACGGTTTCTTGGCATCAAGCACTTCACCATGTCGGGTGGTGACCGGCGCCATGACGTGGCGATTATGGCTGCATATGTGAAAAGGGAAATAAACAATGCAGAAGTTATAAAGACTTATCTGGGAATATAACATAGTCCTCTGCCATGAGGGTGAAGAATAGCAAGGAAGCAGAAGAAAATGGACAGGAAAGAAATGGCTCCCGGAGGAGACTTGAGTTCGAGTGTATCAAATGGGCTGGAGGTTGTGGAAAGACTTACTTGGAGCCAAGCCGCTCCATGTGGAAAAGCCTCCGTCGACCCATGGGAAATAACTACTGATCTTATACTCAGCATCTGCTCTTAACTACCATGGTCTTTGCGCCTGACTTTTTGTACCAGTTTGGGAGTCTCTGCCTCTTACCCCACTGCCAGCTGTGCCCCTTCCTGCTGCTCCTACAGTGTCTAGGACGCAATACACCAAGAAACTAAGGGTGCCAACGGAAGATGCTTAGAGTCTAAGAAAACAAACAAGGACCGAGTAATCTGCATGCAAACAAATGGAGTGAGCTGCAGAGTCTCCCTTGGAAACAGAGCTAAGAAAACTTCTCCTATATAAAGCTGTGCATCCTGTGTCAGTCAGTCCCATATTCCCACCAAGGGTCACCACAGATGGCTCAAGAAGGGCCAGTCACAGCCCGAGAGGATGGCAGTTGCTTCCTGGACTCACATCTGAAAGGGATGTCGCCGGTGGTGCACACCACGAAGGGGGCATTGGCAGTGGAACCTTGGAGATAAGACACACCTGTGTCCCTGCCCTGCACACCTTTCCTAGCAAGGAGGGCGTCGTTCCCTGTGAAAAGTCTTTCTTTGTCAAAGGCTTTGTGGAGGGTGCTTGCTTGGAAAGGGCAAGGGAAACCCAGCTGATCTCGTAGTGCAAAGCAGGCTTCCGGGGCGGAGTCCGTCTAGTAATCACGAAGTCACGTGGAAAAAAACCTAGCGAATCGAATGGGGAGCCTGGGCTGCAGGCCCGCCAGCCCTGCCCCTCTTAGGAGAAGGTCGGAGTGTGCTGCTCTGTAGGATGCCTGACAACCTTGCCCGGGGGCTTCCTCCCTTCAGGGCACCCTGGGGGCCTTTTTGTGGAAGTATAATTAACATTTTTAAAAGAAAGTTGAGGAAGAAGATAAAGTAGAAATTGTTTTTCCCAAAGGAGGTGCGATCAGGAAAACAGCCACCAGAGCCCCTACGTATGCTCTAAACTTAGCATTGCATTTTCCTGATACATTCAACCTAACTTTATGGAGTAGTCCAAAAAACAAGTATTAATGTACCCATCTCACAGATTTAAAATAGAGTCATACTGGCAAAGAGGGAGTTTAAAAACAAATCCGTTTAGTTTCAAACCATATGTTCTATTATTTCTACTAAAGGCCATAGTAAATAAATATGTTCTAATTGATCGTTTGACTTGAATAATGTCATGTAAACACTGTGATAGGACAATAGATTTAACAGTGTGGAGTTCAAACATTGTCTTTGGTTGGTTCTAGTTGTGCCATTTAGCCAGTGTGTGATCTGATATGGATTAGTTAACCTTTCTGAATCTCAGATTTGGTTTGGCTGGTCTGGTCTGGTCTATTCTGGTTTGATCTGGTCTGCAGTATAATTTTTATAATACAACCTTCTTCATAGGTATCTGTAAAAGATTACCTGAGTCAATACACTGCCTGGTACATAAAAAGTACATAATAGATATGAGTTATTATTATCCAAAATGTGTCTTCCGGGGTTGCTGTTCACTTAGCCAATAGAGATCGCCCTGACCTTGCCAGAAGGGGCAGAAAACACTCAGGCACTGCCCACTCAGGGCTATCGGTCAGCGATGTGGCTCGCCAGTTCTCCATGACGCCCTGTTCTCAGGACTACTGTGCTCTGCAAGCGATGTGGTAGATGGGCTGTCTGTCTGGTATCAGAAGACCCAGGTTTAGGTTCCAGCTCAGATTCCACGCAGCATTTGGCAGCATAGCAGAGTCGCTGTGCCTCGCTTGCCGTGAGCTCCTGGGTGGCCCAGAGAGCAGGTCAGACTCCCTGATCCCTGGTCTGTGTGCACCCCAAGGCTGTGAGCCCCAGCAAGTCACTTCTCTCTGTGCTCCCATGCTCCTCTGTGTGGTAGCGCTCCTGCTACTTTTCTTAGCCCTGGGAGTCGGTGACAGCATTTGATTCGCTCTGTATTCCGCAAAGGTAGGGTTGGTGCTTATGGAACCATCTGAAGCATTAACCCTAGGCAATGCACGTTGCTCCCAGTGCTCTGGTGAGGGGCTGTGCTTCCCATTTTGCCGACTTTGCCTACTCTCCGCAGGGCTGGGTGGATCCACCTTAACAAGGTGTGGGGGAACACAGAGGAGGCTGAGGGGAGAGCCCCAATGGTGGGCAAGAATCTTATTGGTGAATGCTGGCACATTGCAAACACCAGCTACTGTCATCGCTTCTGGGGCTGGTAGATTCATCAGGGCGAGTTTCAGAGGCATCTATAGATCCGGCAGGCAAGGATGCTGTGTGGTTACCCCCTGTGATGTGAAGTATGAGAGCCTAGGAGGGGCTGTTTTATAATTCATCAGGTTCCGCTAGTGAGTTCTGTTGGAGTCTTAGTTATCAAGGCAAGAGTGGACCAGCCGGCAGAACGGGAGAACTGGCATCCAGGAGAGGGAGAAGCCACTTCGGGTGCCCCTCGCCTCCTCCCTGCTTTGTTCCTGTAATTTCGTGCTCGCTGGGTAAGTTCTCCGGCTCTGCAGCTAATTGTTGTCGTTGAATAGCTTGGCAAACACATCTCGAGTTTGGATTATGCACTTGCTGTCAGAAGTACATGCATCAGGCTCTGGGCTTCTGACAAATTCCACAATTTCTCTGTTTCACAATAGCTTAAAAGATGAAATGAAAGCCAGTGAATCAATTATTCACCTGGATCCTTGGAAGGCTGCTTTCTTTGGTTGCTAAAGTTTCTCAGGTTTCATTCTGCTAGTCTCATTTGTTGGGTGAGCTTTGAAAGGAACAAGCCTCTTTGTCATGAAATTGTTTTTCTTAGCCACCAAAGCGAGGTGGGTACAAGGCGGTTTGCCCACCCCCCTACCCCCGCCACAAACTCTCCCTAGCAATCCCCGGTAAATCTTACAAGGGACCGTTCGCCTGGTAACCAGCTCCGACTGAGCTGGGCCAGCAAGGCAAGATTCAAATTGCAACCTTTTGTGTGAACAGAGCTGCGGGGCTGGGGATAATAGGCGGTGGGGAGATGATTGTCAAACTCGGTGTGGTTGTAGTCCCTGCGTTTTGCCAGGGTGGGACCAGACTTGAAGGTTTGCTTGCATTTGGTGTGCCTGTTGACAGGGAGCGGGAGAGAAAAAGGAAGACAGGCTCACTGGGAGAGGCGCTGCCCGGCACACGCCTGCACGGCAGGACAGACAGACACAGGCACCGGGACTGGACTTGGGGCTGCGGTCTCCGGGCCCCTCCTCCCACTTCCTCACCTGAGGCTGCACTGTGTTTCTCGGGGATCTATCCCAGATCGTTGCCAGGACGGGTGCCACATGGGGTAAGCTAACTCCTGGTCAGCTTCTTGGAGGAAAGCATTTCTTGGTGAGGAGGAGATGTGGTACCGTCCTGGACTCTCCTCTGCTGCCTTGTTGGGTCTATATTCACATCTCTGGGAAGTCAACAGCTTGGTGTACTTATTTTTTCTTTTCTTTTTTGGCGGTAGCAGATTTAACTGTTGTGTCATATGGCGTATTATATGGAGAAAGGAAGAGCGAGGACATTTTTCCAAATGTTTCAAGTATGTCTGGCTTGTTGACATTTTCTTTATTTTCCAGCACGGAGCTACTGCCTTCTGAGCCTGTCATTGTCTGCCTGTCCAAAGTAGTTACCTTGCACACTCCTGCGCTTGCTCTTTAGATGCAGGACACAGTTCTGTCAGGCAATTATTGCTTATCCTCAAGAAAAGCAATTTATCCTAGCATATCTTAGAAAGATGTATGTTTTTCTTCCCCACCCACATGGGCTGTGCTTCTTAGCCTGTTCTTGCTTTTTCTTCTTAAGTATTTTGATTCTTGGGGCCGTGACACTTCTAATAAAGTTATTTCTCCTTTCCTAGTATACTGTCTCACTGCGCCCAAAACTTGGCACACGTAGAATATAGACTGTTCCTTTTTCCAGGAATACATTTTTTGCTCATACTTTTTTCTTCCGTAAATAGCTTTTCCATATTTTCCATTTCCCTGCCTAAGTTCTGCTTGAAGAGCAGAGGAGCAATGCGTTGTGGTTGGCACGGAGGGGCGTGTAACCCAAGACAGGGTTTCTGATCCGCAGGCAGGCGCCCCGAGAAGGGTCTGTGAAATGTCTTCAGTTCATCTCCAAGACTCTGGGGCTATGGCAATAATAATTAAGGTAGGAAACTGAGCAGCCAGTGCGTCTCGGTTCTGTGAATGAGCATCTGTGTGGGATGCTCCCACCTGCCCGGGAGATCGGGTGAAGCTCAGAACGCACAGCAGAGGCTTCCTAAAAGTGTCAGTGGATCTTCACGCCAAGAGCAATATCGCCGTGCAGTACCTTGGAGATGTACTTGCGTCGAGGTCTCTTGTGCTACATTTCTTAAAATCACATGCCAGAGCCAGCGTTTGTTCTGCAGCAGGTCCTCACTTTCGATTCAGTGCTGTTTTTGTGGAGTGATGAATCAGTGGACCAGTTTCTGTAAGCCGAGCTCCTTCTGGAGGTTTGTCCCTCACCACCTACCAGGCCTGAATTCCGTTTGTAGCAACAAAAGAAAATTTAGCACATTGTTCCCAGTTAAATTTACAATGAGTGGATAAGCTGTGACAAGGACCTTCTGAGAGGGTACCCGTAGACAGAACTGCGCGTCTAGGAAGACATTCAATGCTACAGAGGCAAATGTTAATTTTTGCCTTCGTGACACATGTAATGTCCTTTGGCAGGTTGGGGAGGGAGCCACAGGGAAGCAGTTTAAAGAGCTGCAGCAGGGTGTGCATGGAAAGGACAAATCTTATGTGTCTCCCATGCTGTGACACCCCGTAGTGACCAAGAATGGCTCTTGAAAAGCTTCCAGCCCGCAGGCTTCCTTTATCTATGAAATGGGGGAGGGAAACTTCAGGAGGATGAAGCCACGGAGATGATGTGTGTGAGCCCCGGTGTGTAAGGCACCACTGGACACAAAGGAGCACCCAGCAAGAGGTAGCTGTCGTCGCTGCAAGTTGCACTTTGTGGAGTCTAATATGTTAACTCGTGTGAGTAAATGCTCATTGTAAAAGAAATGTGTCTGGTAAGCAAGAAGGTTGTAAAAACATTTTCTGGTTACCAGGCTTTATGTACAGACGATCTCTTTTTTTGTTCCAGTAACACAGTAGAAATAGTTACTATATTTCAGCTCACTTTTGACTAATTCCTTGAATGGTATCCAGAGTCTTTATGTCATTAAAAATAAAGGCAAATACAGAATAAATTTGCCTTCATGGAAATAGTGATCCAAATCATATATCATGGCTCCCTAAATTATTTGCCAAATAGCGATGAAGTCTAGCTCCAGCCCTGACACTGCATTAAAATACCCAATTATAATTGTAAATATTATTCATGATGTCCCAGGCATGGTCCACATTTTCTCATTTAGTGATCTTCGTAAACCTACTTGGAAGGCTCTTTTACTTCTTTCTTTCTGTCTTTCTCTTCTTTCTTTCTTTCTTTCTTTCTTTCTTGCCTTCTTGCTTTCTTGCTTTCTTTCCCATTTTACTGAGGAACAAAAAGAATAGCAAGAAACAGGTTCGATATAGCTTAGTAGGAGGTTTACAGTAATTAATACATTGCTTATTGTTGTCTTCATAGTAGTTATTCAGAGGACAAGATGCAGACATGATATCTTGTCTATCTTTTGCTTCTTAAATACTGCTAAGTTGATCTGTTAAATGAATATATGGCAGTGTTAGCATCCAAACTCGCACCCTTCTGATTCCAGAACCTACACTGTAGCCAGAGGGAAGTTGTTCAAAAGAATTTTAGAGTTTAAGGAGTATTAAAAATGCCTTGGTGCCAGGCGTAGTGGCTCACGCCTGTAATCCCAGCACTCGGGAGGCTGAGGCAGGAGGATTGGTGCGAGTTCGAGACCAGCCTGGGCTACAAAAGTGAGCTCAAGGCCAGCCTCAACTGCATAGCGAGACCCTGTTTCAAAGAGACAAAAAAATAAATAAATAAATAAATAAAATAAAAAGGCCTTGGTGAAGGTGGTGGCGGTAGCTTCAGCACCATTTGCGAACAGAGGCATGATGTTAAATTCTACGCTAAGGGAGCGCAGTGGCCAGAGAATCACTATTAGCTGTGTGTCGGTGACCCTGATGTGGGCACCAGCAGCTCCAGAGGACATCTCAAATGCTGAGCAAGCTCTGGTGAGGCCTGCAGGCCAAGCCCCCCCCCCCTTTCGTATTCACACACCTTGGCTCCGTGTGTTCTGTGACAAAGACGGAATCTGGCTGACAAATTCTGTGAGGAGACAAACGTCACCAGGAATGGGCAAAGCGGGCCGAGCTAAGGGGAGCACGTAGGGAACTGACTCCTCAGGGCACTGCAAAGCTGGACCCACCCTGCATCTATGTGGCTTATCCCATGATCCTCTGTGAGGTGTGAGCCTGGTGGGTGAGAACACAAGCACCCCTGACCCAGTGAGAAACTTACAGGCTCACTGAGTGGCTTCTACTGAGGCTACAATCCTGGATAAGCTTGGCCCAGGACCTTCAGCTGTGAGCAGTGCAGTGCCCTAGCACAGACTGGCTATTGGTTTGCATGGTGGACAAGAGGTGGTTGGTGGCTGGCAGAGGCTAGTGGCAGAGTTACCAGCTCAACTTCCCTAGCCACCCTGCAAGAAGTGTGGCAGGGGATGCTCCAATGAAGAACCTGTGGTTCCTGGCTCCCTGCCTGCCCTGCTTTCTTCGAAGCTTACCTCAGGCCCAGTTCTACTGGAAGCTACAGCACTTTACAAGCTAAGTCGGCCTTCTTCAGCCCCTGGGCTTTGGAAGCGAAGACGAGCAGGAACTTCCTTTCCCTCGCTTCCTTTATCTCCCAGTCAGAGCTTTCCTCCCTTCTGCTACCTCTACTCCTCCTGTATTGGACAGAGGCTGGGGACAGCACCAGCCTGGTTCTTCCCACCTGCCTGGCATTTGTTCCCATTTTCCGATGGACAGTTTGCTGGCTGTTAGTAGGAAGGGGGACTGATATGGGTAGCTTCTCTCTTTCCCAGGGCTTGGCTAAGTCCTCCTCAGTGCAACTAGTTATTGCCCTCTCCTTGGCTAAGAGGTACAGGCCAGGGTCAGGACAGGCTGTGGGTGCCCATGCCTATGGAGAGTTGCCCTGAGCCACTGATTCCAGCCCCCCTTGCCTTGGTACCAGTCGCCCCTCACCCCCAATTTGTAGGGTCTGCACTATCCTGAAAGAAGGACCAGCATGCCAGGGCTGGGCTGGCGCCAGACACGCTAAGCAGAACCCGCCATGCCTCCTGTCCAATGTCCTCAGTCCTGGAAGCCCCACGATAGCAGCAGAAAGGAAAGCAAGACCAAAAGGAATCCTGTACTTAAAATGTGAAGGTCTGTAAGCCGTCTACCCCATGATGATGCTGAGGGAGAGTCTGATTTCTATGCAGAAATGACTTTTTTCTTTTAATTCCTTATTGCACAAGCTCTGTGCTCCTAGCGTGGGAATGGCTTGGGGGGGAGTTCCCCAGCATAGAAAGACTGTGCTTTGTTTGGTTTCAATAAAATCATTTGTAGATCCTGAAAAAAAAAAGACATTGATTTCCTTTGCTCTTCTTTTTGGTTTATCCAATAGAAATCAGTTTCCTAAGCCATCTGCCCTATTCTCTCAAAAGTTTAGCATTTGGTTTTTTAAAACTACTGCAATGTTTACTATTATTATTACTATTATTATTATTATTATTATTATTATTATTATTGGTCTTTTTGAGACAGGGTCTCACTATGTAGTTCAGGCTGGCCTCCAGCTCACTTTTGTGGCACAGGCTGGTCTCAAACTCGCACCAATCCTCCTGCCTCAGCCTCCCGAGTGCTGGGATTACAGGCATTCACCACCACACCCGGCTGAAACTACTAAAATTTTATTTTTTAAATTTTTTAATATATATATATATATTTATTTATTTATTTATTTTTGCAGGACCAGGGTTTGAACTCATGACCTTGCACTTGCTAGGCAGGCAATTGTGCCATGGAGCTATCTCCCTGGCCCACTACTGAAATTTTAAAAGTTGCAGGGCATAGTGGTATATAACTGTAATCCCAGCTGCATGGTAGGCTGAGGAAAAAAAGATTATAAATTCCAATTTATAATTCCTGCGCAATTTAGTAAGACTTTGTCTTAAAGTTAAAAAAAAAAAAAAAAAAGCCTATGGCTATAGCTCCCTGGGTCCAATTCCAAGTACTGGGGGAATCATAGGTTTCTCAAATTCAAGGGAAGATCCAGAAGTTCTCCTGGCTCAGTACTTCCTGTTGGCCTAGGCAGACTTCCTCTGAGCCACTGATGCAGGAGAACCTGTGGAGTGAGAGGATGGACTGCTTGCACGTGGGGCTTCAACTGGACTCCGTCATCTTTTCTTCACACGTTTCTGAGCCTATGTCTTAGAGTTTTGAGACAAAACCCAGAGGCTGCTCTTTCCATGAGGAAAGGACGTGAGGTTAGCAGATGGGACACCCTGGCCGCAGCGTGGACTGGCGAGCTCGGGTGGCCACAAATCTGCGTGAAAGGCCATTGCGTGCTGCCGGACAGAACTGTGGGAGAAAAGCCTAGGCACACCAGAATGTAAGGGAAGGCCTCCTTGTGTTCTTCTCCTGCGTCCCGGAAACGTTACAGAGAGTGCTTCCTGGAGCTACGGAATACCAAGGTACTCGAGTGAGGTGGTTCCAGGGGCCTTTGGCTTGTTTCTGCTTTTGCTTTTTTTCAACTAAACCAAAAGAAATCACTGGAAGCAGAAAGCAGTCTGGGAGCTGTGACAACTTTGGGCTGGAAGCATTTCAGTACTGTTTTCAAACTGCAAGTGTCTCGATCTGTCGAGGCTGGACCCTGGGTTTTCTTTTAGCTCACAGGCATGGACTTACCTTGGGAGACACTGCAGAGTCACTGAATGATAAGAAGCCTGGCCATCTGTTGCTCAGAGGGGCCATTGCTGCCTGCAGGTGCCTATTCTTATCTCTGATTTTAAGATGTGTCGTGACCTTTGGGGCAAGGACTAGAAGACTGCCTGGAGAACCTGAATAGCACCCGGCCTTACGAGCTGATTAAAAAGCACAAGTAAGGGGGCCAGGGAATGGCTTAGTGGAAGGCCCTGAGTTTGATCCTTGGTACCACCAAAATAAACAAACAAAATACAGCAGAATCAAGGGTCTGGGGAGATAGCTTGGCGGCCTAAGCACCTAGGACCCGAGTTTGATCCTCGTACTATATGCCATGCAGGCCCCAGAACACCATGTGCACTGACTATGCCAGCTCTGAGACCGAGCATGGTAGTACATGCTTGTAATACCAGCATTGGGGAGCTGAAACAAGAGGCTCACTATGAGTCTGAGCTCCATCGTAAGACCCTGTACCAAATACATAAAAGATGTTTTAAAAAAATAAATAAAAACAGAAGTAGAGTCTATGGCTCTGTGTGGCCTTCTCCCATTTTTTACAGCAGAAACCACGGAAGGAGAACTAGCAGATAGGCATTCCAGGCAGAGTTCTCTATAATTACAGTAATTCCCTGACTTAGGAACATTGACGTTGCAAACATGCACAGCTACCAAGGACCTGGCAAGGCCAACATCTGCAGAAGTGAACACCTTTTGAGGTAGCTCGGGTGTTGACTAATACTGTCACCACTGTGCCGCTGCGTGCTCACTGTACCTGAGGTAGCGTATGGTTCTCAGGCAGAGCCTAGGGTGTGTGGAAGGGGTGGGCAGAGTGACACCCGGGGAAAGAAAAGCGAAGACGCCACGCTGTACCCAGGTAGCTACAGAAGTGAAAATAGTTTACTCATAGTATCTTCGTGTACGTGTTTGTTTTCTTTATGCTTTACGTTTTATATCTATACCAGAGGTGTGTAAATCACTTTTTTGGACTTACAAAGGACTCCGAATTACGTGTGTCCTCCTGGAACAGAACTCTTTAATAAGTCGAGGACTTTTTGCCTGGGCTTAAAAACCTAAGGTTTTGCCGGGATTTTGTTTTTGAAATATAATGGGAGGAGGGCTGGGGTGTGGCTTGACAGTAGAATATATGCCTGCTATGTGCAAGACCCTAGGTTCAGTCCCCATACCACACACACGCACACAAAAAGTATAAATACGAGAGTAATCATACAATTCAAACGAGAGATTTTGCCTTTGTTTTTGTTTTTATTGCTCTCATTTCCCCAGAGCACTTTTCTAGGCAGAAGACACAATGCATCCTGGGAAGGACTCCCAGCCGCCAGAGCTTGGTGTGGGGGTGCTTCCCTTCCCTGTGAAGCAAGTACAGCAGTTGCAGCTGCTGGAACTCAGGAGCGCTGACACCTTAGCTCCCAGCATATTAGGTGGGCTAACTCAGGCGCAGACACCGGGCAGGCACGGTGACCTCCCAGCACATAGCGCACAGGCGCGAAACGTGCAGCGGGGCAGGAAATGCAACGGGGAAGCTGCAGGCCCTGGCTGGGAAGCTCAGGAGGAAGGACGACAGCGGTGCTGCAGGGAGACTAGAGAGGCAAACAGGAGCAAGACGCAGCAAGCCATTCAGCCACGCATCGAAAGCACCTGAACCCCAGCACTCCTGTGGGTTTTCTCTTTTATGCTTTATGTGTCATTTCAACCTTCATAATAAGCACACTTTATCTGAATAATTAGGAGAAAAAAAAGACCCCATGAAAATTAAATCAACATAGGAAACAGCTAATGGAATGTTAGAAAAGTCAAAGCAAATATCAAAATATATGCAAAATACTTGGGAAAGAGATTTTGTGGTCTCAATAATCCAGATCAGTTTGCCTTATTTCGTTGATTCTTTGTTGATTGTTACTCATTTATTAAGCATTAACTATGGGCCAGCTGCTGTGCTGCGTGGTAAGACTGCGAAGATGAACTGTCTTAATCCTTGGACTCACCAAGTCTCTAATCCAAGAGAAACGGGCAGCTGCCAGTGGGATTCCTGCCCTCTCCTACTGCAGCGGGCGAGGTGGCTTTCTGTGGCAGGTGACAGAAACCGTGACTCCACCTGACTTGTTCAGTATGAATATATTGATGACTGTAAAAGTACAGCAGTAAAGCCAGCTTCAAAACATAGATCACAGGCTGAGGAGGTAGCTCAGTGGCACAGGTGCCTGCCTGGCAAGCGCGAGATCCTGAGTTCAATCCCTGGTACTACAAAAAGAAATGGATCACAGTGTTGTCCAGAAATCCTGCTGTTTTGATTTTTTGTCTTTGTCTTACAACACCTCCACTCTTAGTGTTAAGTCCATGAACTGTTCCCATTGTCCTGGAGATGTTTGAGTAATTTGGGAAACTTGTTTTCTTGGTAAAATCCACTCAGAGACACTAGCCATAGCCCCTAGAGTCACTTTTTTTGTTTTGTTTGTTTGAAAAAAAAAAGAAAAGAAAAGGTTTATTTTAAATGTTTTAAAGTTAGGATAGAGATACATTGTAATTATAAAAAGTTACTTGCAGGATTAACAGATTTCTATTGTGTATACCTCTAAATGCAAAGAACAGGGAACCGTCAATACACTGTAGAAAATAAAACTAAAAATGCAAGCTCAAAAGATGACTTTGCATGGACTGACCTTCATCTGCCCTGAATATGAGACCAAGCTGCTGGCCCCATTCTGGGACCTGACCAGGAGAAAGAAAGCCTGCCTGGGGTCTTACAACTGCATAGATGAAAACCAGCCTCTGTTACCGGTAGAAAAAGATGAGGATAACGATGGTGTGCGCTGGCAGACCACCCAGCAGCCACTAGGGTTTGTGGTGTGAATAGCACGGTGCATACAGAAAAGCCTAGAATTAGAAGGTCACAGTAAGGAAGGCCAGGCAGGACAGGACACACACCTTTAAATGAACTCGCAGGGTGGGTAGGGAGTAAGACAACAGGTGTTGGAGGCAGAGGCACAGAACCTCCCTGCCTTCACAAAAGCTAACCCAGTAACCATTCAACTCCTCACCTTCACGTTGTCCCAACCACAAGGGTCACCAGCCAGAAGCCACCTGCCCAGTGCGATAACGAATACCACACCTAACATGCCAGTCTCCCAAACCTGCCGTGCCCTGATGGTCCCTGGAGTTTAGGACAAGCCGCACTCTAATGTTCTCATTTTTGCAATGTAAATATAGGTTGGGTTCCATCCCATGTGAACCTTGAAATTGTGTGTCCTATGGTTCGGGATTATAGTGTTTTAGAGCTGGACCGTATGTATCATCACGCTTCCCTTTGTCTACTTTTTTTGCTTCTGTTGAAACTTGCTCAAAGAATTTTAATGACACACTCCAGGCCTTAATTTGGTTTGGATTTTGATGTCATGAAACTTGTGATTTTTTTTTTTTAAAGTTATCAGATAAATGAATACTTTGGAAACGATGCATTCCCCAGTTGCATAGTGTATATTTTATTAGGAATAGATGGAATAGACTGCTTTTTAACCGTATCAGTTTTCCAGAGGAAAATTACACATAACAGCTGCATGGAATACATTCAGATTCTAGCAATACCTACCTTTTCTTTCCATTGAGCAAATAATGTATTTTCTTGAGAAGATTAGCTACACTTTGGATTGCTTTTCCAGTTTTACAGCAAAGAAGAGAAAGCGATAAGACCACTGTTTACTTTTCCAGGAAGTGCATTCAGAGTGCTCCCGATTTCCTGGCTTCTGAATGCAGTAATAGGACATTCTCCATGCCTCCCTTTTTTCTTCTCTTTTTGTTTAAACTCAGGAAGCTTGTCTCAGGGCTGTCACAGACGCGTTCCTTCTTTCCAAGGGATACTAAATAATAGAGCTGGCCCTTGCTGTGTGCTCCTGCTGCAGTGGATCTTCTAAGAAAACCAGGACAGAGGCACAAGTGGGCCCAGTCCCACTGCATCTGTGAGCATGGCTCAAAGCCATGCAGGAGTTAGAAAAAGATGTGGTGACCCTGTAGAAGGATGTCTCCCAGGGCACTGGCTTCTTCCTCTTCCAGTTGGTTTATCAATATAGTTAAAGACATAACTAAAAATAATAGAACAGCAGTAATGCTCATTTATTTTTTTTTAAATTCTCCCTCATACCTGAAGTTTTTTTTGTTTTTGTTTTTGTTTTTGTTTTTGTTTTGTTTTTTTCTTGTTTCTGAACTTTTGTTTGTCTATTTATTTTTATGGCTGGCTCAGCCCGCCCTGAGGGCAGGTCTGGCGCAATATATGGTGCTGGGGGATTGAACCGCGGTCCCTGCAGCCGCCTAAGCTTTCCTAAGCAGGTGCTTTAGACCACTGAGGCATCCTGCTGGGCCAATAATGCTCATTTAAATCACTTGTGTCTTGCAAACTTTTAAAACTAGCATTATCCTTTGGGATAGCTTCACTTTCTCACAGTACAAACCAGATAAAATTGTGTCTTCCTTTAAGATTCCTTGTATGAGTAGATAGACAAGAAACAGAGAAACTGTTTCTTGGCTGAATTTTTTCACTGGCTTTTGTGGTTTGCTTGTGAGATGGGGTTTTGCTGTGCTGTTCAGGCTGGCTTGAGCTCACGCTGTAGTCCACGCCAGCCTTGAACTCACAGTGGTCCTTCTGCCTCAGTCTCCCGAGTGCTGGGATTTCAGGCATGAACCACCATGCCTGGCCACGTTACTGGATTTTACCAAGAGAAGATTGCAGCGATAGCAAAGAAGCCCCTGCTGATGTTCCAGCAGAATACCAGTGCCCCTGGCTCCCACAGCAGAATAATGCTTCACATTCTCTTTCACAAACAGCTCCTACCTTAGACCGAGTGCCTCCCCAGAGGCTTCCCATCGGCCCCCTCTTTTCTTCCTAGGACTGGCATGTGTCGCCACGACTGAGCATCCCAGGTGTTCCTGGATGCCTGGTGCAGCTGGCTGTGGACTGTGCTGCCCTCGCTTCTGTGTAAATTCAGCCGAACTCTTTTAATAGTTCATGGACATTGTTGAACAAATTAACATTCGGACATGAAAACAGTGCGTAGCTAGCTGTGTGTTAAGATGTGGCGTGTGGATTGCCCATGCTTATAACGGGACAACTCCTAATAGCTAAATCAGGAAGCAGCCTATGTATCTATCAATAGATGAACAGATACAGAAAACGTATTTGTGTGCCACGGAGCACTACTCAGTGCGGTAATGAAGGGTAACCGTGGCTCCTTTGTAGAAACATGGACGCACATCACGGCTGTAGTTACAAGTAGAATAAACCAGATCCTTAAGCCTACATACCAAGCAGTTTCTTTTATTTGAGAAATCCAAATTATAAATAAAGAGCAAAATAACAGCTAATGAGAAACAGGGAGACAGATCTTTCTCAAATGACAGCAGGGTCAAGAGGTGGAGTCAGGACGAAGGGGAGAGGAGAGGAAGGGGACAGGGAAGAGGTGAAGATCCACTGTGTGCATGCACCCTGTCCACGCAAAGAACGCAAGCCTTGCGTCCCTCAGACATGCGCTGATAGAGCAAGTGGGTCGATAAGGAGAAGCAGAAAGATAGCCAAGAAGGCTGGTATTATTTTCCTCCTCCTCCTCCTCCTCTTCCTCTTCCTCCTCCTCCTCCTCCTTCTCCTCCTCCTTCTCCTCTTCTTCTTCTTCTTCCTCTTCTTCTTCCTAAGGAATGGGGCTGGCCAAATAACTCAGTGGATTAAAACACCTGCTTAGGCAGATGCCAGGGCCAGGAGTTTGATCCCTGGCCTACCATATCTGCTCCACCCCCCAGGGCATGTTGGGATGGAAGCTGAGACTGGGCGTGGTGGTGTGTGCCTGTAATCCCAACTAGTGGGAGGCTGAACACAGGCAGATGGCTCCAAGTCCAGTCTACATATGGAGACCCTATACTAACATACCAAAAAAAAAAAAAAAAAAGAATGATCAAGGAAATAGCTGAAATTTGTGGAAAGGTTAGCCAGGGATTTGGATGGAACCAGAGCAAAGCAGAATGGTAGAACATACGCTTTTTCATTCACTTATTTAACAAAAAATTGTAACTTTTCCCATTTGTTTAGTGCCACTCTGTGCAAAGTGTTTCCAGCAGGATGAGGGCAAAGGAGACTCTCAGGGCTGGCTGCGGCCACCTCAGGAAAGCCCATGTGCTCTCCACTGTTTCTCACATAAGCAAGTTGTCTGACTGGGGGCCAGAGTGGCTCCTACGCAGCTCTATTATTTTTTTTTCCTTTTGCTGATATTGACCAATAGCAAATCCAAGGAAACATGAACAGCCCTTCCTATGAACTGAATGAAAAGTTCCAGTGGGTTTTTCATGGTGAAGAACATCATTTAGAAATAAGATCAAATGATATATTTTTATATCACTCACTTCAGTTGCTTCACTAGTTGACTCACATAGAGGTGTAACCTAAAATATACAAACTCATTCTAATTTGATTATTTAGCCCAATGCTGGTCTTCTCGGGACCTTCGAGTAGCAGAGGACATTGTAAAAAGAAAACTACCCAGTCTTACCTCCCATGCTTAAATTAATGATTCGCTAGCACATCAACTTGTAGTTCTTTCTCACCTTATTCAGCCTCATTCCTACCAAAATATCCCATAGTTTGTTGAGAGCCGGGATGTAATTTTTCATTCATTTTTGGATCCCAGCATCTTGCCTGCTGCCTCAGCCCAGTAGCATGGGCGAAAAAATCTGGTTGACCAGACTGACCCGTTCTGCAAGGGAGGCTGCTGATAGCACGAGGCTGAGAGGCCAGGCAGCGACGTGGGGCCAGGCTTGAAGCCTGTGTGGCAACGTTGCAGGTCCATAGAGGACACTGCAAGGCGGCAGGGTGGACAGACCAGTGCTCCTGGGAGTGCCAAGCACGTTAGTGGCAAGCCTCACGCCTTTGCGGAGCATGACGTCCAGTACCAGGCTTCTCTACTGTCTGGTGCCAGTGCTTTTTGACTCTGGTGTTGCGCTCAGTGGATGTAGCGCCCCTTGTGCTGCCAGTATCTCCTCTCCGAGGTTGAGAGCGGTGGGTAGCCCCATTTCTCTGCCAGGGAACCATTGCTGCTGGAACCTTGGCTGGGAGTGAGAAACTGACACCCCAACCAGAAGTTTACTAAATATGCGTTATCTCTACAACACTATTATATCCACGATGTGCAAAATGTGCGTTGTGTCTCCAGTGTCATTTTTTTTGGGGGGGAGAAGGGTCTGCAGGGTGTTCAGGGTCTCACTAGTACAGTGGTTCTCAACCTTTCTAATGACGTGACCCCTCAATACGGTTCCTCATGTTGCGATGACCCCAAACTGAAAACTAATTTTGGTGGCTATTTCAAAACTGTAATTTTCCTACAATTATGATTCAGAATGTAAATACCTGATATGCATTATGTATTCTTATTGCTACAAATCAAACGTAATTTGAACATAGTAATTAATCACAAAAACAATATTTAATTATATGTTGAGAAATATTTGTTACTAATTCCAAAAAATAACATTTCACTATGGCCTAGCATGGGTTTAAATATGTATTTTCCAATGGCTTTAGGCAACTCCTGTGTTTTGGTCATTCGACCCCCACCGGGGTCACGACCCACAGGTTGAGAACCACTGCTCTAGTAGATCAGACTCACAGTAATCCGCCTCTTAACAGCATCCCAAGAGCTGGAATTCCAGGTGGGCACCACCACACCCATCTCAATTGCCATCTGAGCGCGTCTGCGGGGCAGGGCCGGCACAGTGGGCCCAGGTATCAAAGCCCTGGTCACTGTACTTGCTTGCAGGTGCTTTAATCTGTTGAGTTATTTGGATGGCCCTTTTCAGTGTCATTAAAGTATATTGTGTGTGGCCTTTAGTGGCAGCTTGCAAGGTATGAGTTGAGGGAATAGTTGAGTGTCATTGCATGGCTTTTGCTTGGCTAGAGATTGATTTGCAGATTTTCATCCTCTGGCTGCAGAGGTTACTTGCATTTAAAACTGCTTGGGTTGGTAAGACTATTTTCCTTAATATGCAGGTCTCACCCATTTCAGTTTTCCTTGAGAAACATCATTTATCAAGGGCATTGCAACTACTAGGCAGGCAGAAACAAGAGTGCCTCTTCCCAAGTGCTACCACTCAGGTCCTGACTGGGACTCCTCTGTGCCCACTGAAATATAGGAGAATGGCGCTTTTGGAACCAAGAAGACCTGGTTCTCATCCTGACTCATTTACTAGCACTGAAACCACTGGTGCCAGTTTCTGTGACCTTGGTTTTCAGTTCTATAATGGCAGCCATTTGAATCTAACTAAATGTGTTCTTCAAAGGCTCAGGTGATGGAAGTTTGCTCCCTGACAAGTATACTCGGAGGTGCTGGGCCTTTAAGAGGTGGGGCCAAGGGTTCACCATGGCATGCCTGAGGGGGATGATGCAGCTGCCTTGAGTCCTGGTCCTCTGTGGCTCCCAGGATTGTAACATAGACTCTATCTCCATGGCACGTGTTTCTTCTGTGATGCCATTGACTATGAGGCCTTCACTGCAGCCAGACTGGAGCCCATTGCATGCCCCTGTGTCTCTAGAATGGTGAGTTAAATAGAATTCTTTTCTGTATAGAACTGTCTAGCCATAGGTATTTTATTTTAAGAAGTAAATGGACGGGTAACATGGCAGTAGTCTCTCTCTCTCTCTCTCTCTCTCTCTCTCTCTCTCTCTCTCTCTCTCTCTCTCTTGCTCTGAGCTTAGTGTCAGGATGTTGTAGGCAAGACAGTGAGCACAGCTTTGGGCCCATGGCTTGAATTCCCTACATGAAATCATTAATACTGAGCGAGGCTGTGCGGACACCTCAGCCGCCAGCCTGTGCATTGCTTCACAGTTGTCGGCAAGGTTGTCCCAGTCCCGGTGGAGCAGCGTGGTGTGGAGAAATACACGCAAGCATGTGTTCCACACTCACGATTGTCCTACCTAGAGAGAGTGTGTCTTGTGTAACTCTCGTGGTCCCCATCGTTGTCTGGCCCCCTTGGCTGGTGGTCGGGCCTGTGGAAACAGTGGGCACAGAGCAGGTTGAGCAGAATCATTGCATGTCTCTTTCCTTCAGGATCAACACCAAAATCCGACTCACTAGAAGCATCTGGGGGTGGACAGGTAGACCGGGTGCCTTTTGCGTGCTCAAGGTAGTAGTTAGAGCTACAGAAATGAGTGAGGTCATGGACAGTTTGGGATTAAAGCAGAGAAAACTGAACCACACTTGACCTCAGAAAGCTAGGTGTGATGACTACTTTTAGGCTCGTTCCTGGCACTCAGCAGCTGCACAATAAATATTTGCAGTTAAATCTGCAAGTGTCAGGCTGCAGAGTGCATCATCTTGCTTTACAGTACCCTTAATTTCGTTGTCTCTGCAAAGCAGCCTGAAGTCTGTACCCTTCCCAAAGATGCCAAAGCTTGGGGTCCTCTTTTGAAAGCCCGCCAAGCCAACACTGCAGCCCAGCACTGTGCCAAGTCCTGGCAGGTGCTGTGCGCTGCTTCTCCTTAGCTATGTGCCTCAAGCTCCAGCTGCCCCTCAAAGGCAAGACGTATTTTGTGCGTGTCTGAAATTCCTGTGTCCAGCATGTGCTTGAATGCAACAAGGAGATTAAGAGCTTGATTAATCAGCGAGTCTCAATGCCTGCCACAGAAAGAGGGAATATGTGTAATGGAAAGTAAAACATATTAAGGGGCTGGGGAGATAGCTCCATGGCACAAGTGCCTGCCTGGCAAGAGTAAGGTCATGAGTTTGAACCCCAGTCCCAGAAAAAAAAAAAAAAAGAAAAAGAAAAAAGAAAGAAAGAAAAGTAAAACACGTTCAAGTAAGAAGCAACAGGGGCTCCTCCCAGGGGAGGAGAGAGTTAAGGGCTGGAGCATGGGCCCTGTGCTCCTAGTAAAACAGACCTTGATGTGAAGGAGGACATGCCTGGAGGGGTCGGAGCAAGTGGAATCTGGGGGATTGTGGGGTCTTCATCCCTCAGCGATGCATGCACTGTGTTCTTTTTATTTGTGTCGTCATTTTTCAGTTGGTCCATGTTTGCAGGGCATGGTGATTTTGTATATCTTGGGGCGCTGGTCTGCGTACATGGCGCGTCTTTGTTCCTTCTTCCCCTTCTCTGCCTGCTCCCTCCCACTCTTGGCCCCCCTCCCATTTGCAAAAGATCGCCTAGCATTATTGTGTCAGATGCCACACTTGGCAATGGGGATGCGGCAGTGACAGAGCCCCGGGGTTTGGTCACGAGGCTTGACCTTGGGCTGCCGTGCTGTGTGACCTGGCGAGGGTGCCGGAGCCTCACTTGCAGCCCTGTACCAGTGGTCAACAAGCAGAGCAGTTGCTGCCATGGCGTACTGTGGCCCCCAGCAGAGTGCAAACAGGAAGTACACTCTTTAAAGCTTAGATTCTATTTGCAGTATTCTATCCCTGCTGGGGTTACCCTGAGCTGAGAGCAAAAACAACAGGTCCAGACACTGTGATGCAAGAGTTAAGCAAACTTAAAGAGCAGTCAAGAGAATGTCAGGGTGGGTTGAGCTTACCATGGTCTTTCACCTTTTCACATGTAATTTGTGTTTGTTGTTCAAACTATAATTGAAATAATCTCCATGTCCTTCTAGAGGAAAAAGCTGTTATGGTTTATGTGTAGTTGTCCCCCCAAAGCCTCATGTAGTCATTGGGCGGGGACTCCTGGAGTTTGAGACTTGCTCCATGATCCCTGGGATTATGAGTTTTAGTACTGATGGGATTATGTGTCAAAGTACTTCCGGGATTATGGGTGTAGCCTAAGGTGGGGCGAAGGCGGAGAGTGTGAATATAACATAAAGAGAGACAGAGAGAGAGAATTGAGCTGTTGCTGCTGCTCTGCTGCCCTGATTGATGGGCTGCCTCTGCCACCATTTTGTTGCTGTTCTGCTGCCATAAACTGGATGCTCTCTGTCCTGCTCCACTCAGCCTTGGGCCAGCCAAATATGGACTGAAACCTCCAGTAACTGTGAGCTAATAAACCTTTCTTTCCTTCCTCTTGAGTGTCAGGTATTTGTCCCAGCAACGAGTAAAAAGTAACCAAGAACCAACCTCCAGTAGGCAACTTGGCCTTAAAAAAAATGCATGCTCCCTGCTTCCCTACCCCGGTCCTTGCAGTGATTTTCTGGGGAATGAACGCATTACCATAGGAGCCTGAGTCTGGCATTCCCTGATGGCTAAAGAATGTCAAGAGCCAAGAGAACGTGGAAATGATGGGTGGGGTTGTGCCAGCGTTTAGAGATGAGCATTGTCTTCCCACGAGGATCTTTCTAGTCCCCCTTCCCAACTTGATCCACTTTTTCCTCCGTGATTTTTGCAAACATTTCTCTCACGTTCTTTTTTCTTTTTTTTCCTTCTTTTTCTTTTTAATGTATTTGGTGCAGGGTCTCACCAACCAGCTTGAACTGTCAGTGATCCTCCTGTTTTCAGCCTTGCCAGTGCTGGGACTACAAGTGTGTGTCACCACGCTTGGTCTCAGTTGCAGGCTCATTGCACCCAGGTGTGGAACCACTGCAGCATGTGGTGCCGGGCATCGAACTCTGGTTGCCTAAGCAGGTGCTTAGTCTGCGGAGCTATCTCACCGGCCCACATTCTCTGTTGCATACATCCAGTGGCACTATTTTTCAGATCCACCCCTTCTTCTGCTAGATATTATCATTAAAAAGTTTTCTTATAGAGCTCTTAAAACCTTTCTTTTAATTCCCCTCAATGAGATCTATTTCTGCCCTCTGCTGTTATATAAATGCCTCATCGCTCATCTCCTTAAAAGGCTTTCCTATATTTGAATAACATATTTATACTTATTCTTATCCTCCAAAGCTAATCATCCTTGGCTTCTTAAACTCCTCTTTATCTGCTAAAGATGAGATTTTCATTCCTCAATTGGTTATCTTTATAGTTTCATTCTCACTGTTTAGTGCTGTTACTGCTACACGGAACACAAGACACCACTGCAAGCTGAAAGGATGATAGTGGAGCCCAGGGCTGTGCCATACCCCGTGACATTGTGGCCACAGGCAGGCACGCGGCCAGCGCTCCTACCTGCTGTGCAGTTCCCCGCCGACTGCCTAGCATTGCGTCTCTGGGCAGAGCACAGCACTCTCCTTCCAGCTCCGTTTACCCATCATCACCGAGACTCTTCCAAAGCCATCCATGCGGTGGCCCTGGGCAGGGCGCCTGGGTTCCGTGGTCAGCCTTTCATACTTCCTTGCTGCATCTTCCTCAGATAATGAGAGTCGCATGTGCTCATTGGCCTAAGTCCAGGCAATGAAACAAGAAGAAAATGGGAGTACAAGAGATCTTAAGAAAAAGAAATACTTAAACAGGTTTTTGTCTGTCATCTACAACGAAGTTTAAATGACCTTCTCTCCGGGCATTCAGAGAGCTTCTGAGTGCACTTCTCATTCATTTGCCCTTTGAAGTAGAATTATTGCCATTCTAAGGCAGTATGCAAACGCCATCCTACCTACACCTATTGCAGCTGTCTGAGAAGATGACATTCAGACTGACGCGCATTGCTGCGGGCTGCGGGCTGGCGCGGCGCTGGCTTGGTGTTGATGCATTCTCTCCTCTGTAAGCAATTCTGTTTTCATTCCTGTCAGGCCTGAGGTTTGGGCTGAACTTTAGTTCTCCATTCACTGGCGGATACCACAAAAGTTGTGGCCGTGTGATCCTCGCATATTCTTGTTACCTGAATACAAAGGTCTCAACATGACATTTGGTCCAATGCAACCGACTTGTTCAACACTCTTCGAGTACATGCCGAGGAATTAACTGTATTCTCTCCTGAGATAACTAGCCTCCTTCTGGTCAGCCCAGAACCTGCTACTGGGCACGCGCACAAATCAAAGGAAGATCGAAAGCCTGGTTCCTGCCTGCCAGGCTCTCCACAGCCTTCTGAGGAAATGAAGAATGACAGAGCCCAAGCTGAATTCCATGCAAAGGAGTATCTCTGCGAGACACTGGAGATGTGCTGCTAAGGATATGCCAGCTCCTGAACATTACAACTTTACTGTGCAACAGACAGGCATGCACTAGATCTCAACTTAAAAAAAAAAAAAAAAAAAAAAAAATGGATGGTTGTGGGTGTTGGACACAAAGGAAAAGGTGCAAGTGGGAGAGAGGGTCAGTGCTGGGTTGGGCTCTAACCATGTAGAAATGAAAATAATAACCACTGTTGATGATGCACTGTGTGGAGACTCCATGCATAGCTGGCATCACGCTAGGTCTTAGTGGACTGCAGTCCCTTGCTGTTTTGTAGCTCGAGTTTCACGGACTTGCTGTTTCACTGGTGTTCAAAAAATATTAGTCTAAATGATTTATTGCAGATTTTTTGCTATGTCGTGGGATTTGCTATGCTGTATAGTATACATATGTTGTTAAAATTAGGTTGGTTTATAAGTTTAGAAAATGGTTAAGAACATAAGATGTGTTTTTAACAGCGTGGGAAAGGTTTCTAAGAGTGGGAAGGGCTTATAAAACCTTAAAATATATATGAATGCTATAATAAATATAATGTCGCTACTGTGATGCTTTTCACTTATGGTGGGAGTAGACATAATCTGTATTTGTACTTCAACATCAGGGACTATATCTATACCAGGAAAGGAAACAAAAGTCCCTTTGGGTTTGATCCACAGGCACAAACTCATAAAAGTTTAGGATGTAAAGTTATCCTCTTTTTTTTTTTTTTTTGTCTTTTTTGAGACAGGGTCTCGCTATGCAGTTGAGGCTGGCCCTGAGCTCACTTTTGTAGCCCAGGCTGGTCTCGAACTCGCACCAATCCTCCTGCCTCAGCCTCCCGAGTGCTGGGATTACAGGCATGCGCCACCACACCCGGCTAAAATTATCCTCTTGTCGTAGGTGAAGACATGGCATTTTTTTTTAAAAAAAAAGCCAGTCCCGTCTGGTCTGCAACATTGGCTTTCTGTGGGATGTCAGGCGTGCTTTTGTGAGCTCCTCTCATGGGATTCTTCCTGGATGGCAGCTAAGAGCCCTGAGGGGCATACAAATTCCTTTCCATGGTTAACACTCATATCCCTAAAAGTACACCTGAGAAACAAGCCAGGGATACATTCCATTATCCTTTGCAGTAACACTGCACTGCCACGGAATGACTTGATTAACATGTTCTTAAAACAATAAAAATTAGCGTTTGTTTGGCTCCTGTTTTCACCTTGGCTACCTTAACACAGTTGGGATCATAAACAAGAGCACTGACCAAGGCCCCTAGCAAAGCCACCTCTAGTCCTTCAGTTCCAGAGTTTCCAAGGTCTAATGTCCACTGATGCAAAATATAGCCTTGTAAAGGGCCAAAAGGACGTTCACAAGACGTCGTGAGGATGCTTCCAGGAGAGATTCATTGAATTTCAAACACAGAGCCAGATGAGCATAACTCACTGTAAATTAAAAAAAAAGAAATAAGGAAAATGTTCCTTATAGGCCTCTTATTGCTATTATAATTATGTAGGTTTGAAAAAAATTCCATTTTATATTATTAGAAACATAGCCTCAAAATATGGCATTTCAGGAATATTAAATGAAAATGTGTACATCATCTGATTTCAGTTAGGCGCCTGCATTTGTAGCTTTCAGCTGTGAGCAAGGGCTGTTTTGCATACAGAACAGAAATCCAGATTTGTTTCTTAAGAATTAGATAACAGTGAGAAAAATCATAGGGCACTGAATGCTTCCATCTTTCGAAGCCCACTGCACAGGGCCCCGAAGCATGGCATTTGGCCTGCTGAATACTTTGAACCAGACGGGAAAGCTCAGACGCAGCCTCCCTGGCCTCCTCCTGCCCCTGGACCTCTCCCCCCTCATTTCCTTCAACGTGAGTCATAGAAACCAGAATTTCCCTCACCAAGGTGCATCCCAGAAACCACCACCTCCCTCCCAGAGGCAAGTCAGAACACCCAGACAGCTTGCTTTCCCACTTCTTCCCTGAGGAGCCTCATTCCAGTAGGAACGCTCCAGAGGCCAGAGTCTGAGACAGGCTTGCTGCATTCCCCACTTCAGATGGTCATCTGCTTCCTTCCTCCGGTCACGTTCTAGAAGGCTGTCCACTCTTTGCCCAAGCACAGTGTCGAAACGCTGTTCTCTGAGTCTGTGTCTTCGTTTCTGAGGTTCCCGTGTCTTAGAAAACTGAGGTCGAGTACGTTTCTTATTTTTTCCTGCCGTGAACAGGTCTGTTGTTGCAAGCGAATCTGTTACACTTTGATTAACAGGTCTTTTGTGGTCAGGGTCACTTCCGTAAGGCGGGAGGAAAGGTGCTGCACCTTCTCGCCTGTGCAGAGGACACACTCGGATACACAGCTGGGAAGTTTGCGTCCATCCACTTGTCTTTTCATCCTTCTGTGCATAGCAGGCCCCTCCCGCGAACCCGTGAGAGGAAAAAGAAAAATGTCTGTCTTTGCTAATGAGCTCCGCTGGGGAGGGAGCCCACCGGAGTCAGATAATTACAATGGAATGAGCTAATCAGAGCCACAGAGATGCGCTCAGAGGCTTTGAGCTCAGGCAAGGTGAACCCAGCTGGTGAGCAGGAAGGGAGCAGGAACGTTTCCCTAGAAGGCGACCCATCACCCTGTAAACAATGCATTTGTGTCTATTTCTTGTCTCATTTGAAGAGCTTAGTTCCTGCCTTCTGTATTATGGAGAATAATTCTATCCATGAACATTAGTGCACATTTTTAAAGGTGGACATTTTTTTTTAAAGAATTTTATTTTATTATTTTTTTTTCTTGTTTCAGAACTTTTGTTTATTTATTTTCATGGCCGGCTCAGCCTGCCCTGAGGGCAGGGCTGGCGCAGCATGTGGTGCCGGGGATCGAACCGCGGTCCCTGCAGCCACCCCCTAAGCAGGCGCTTTAGATCACTGAACCATCCTGCCGGGCCCCAAAGGTGGACATTTTTAAAAATAGCTATAATTGCCATTATCGCATCTAAAACATATTACCAATCACGATTCAAATCACATACTGACATACTATCTCAGAAACATCCCAAATTATTTTGTTTTTAATAGTTTGTTTGAATTGGGAAACGATGAGTTTTGGTGCCTACAGTTAGTGGGTTTGTCTTTTAGAATGTCTCCCTTCTGTCTCTTGTTTCTGCCAGGTACCTTTTGAAGAGCCTGAGCTTTAAAGGATGAGTGGGTTAGACAGGAGAGCAGGGGACGAAACCCTGTGGCTCAGATGTGAGATGTCTGTGCTCCTCCAGTTAGCTCATCTGCAGGAGCCTTGGGTCTGCAGCTGCCAGGAAGGGACCTGAACGTCCACTGAGTGGATTGTTCCTTCACACAATTATTATTTAACAAATATTTATTGGGTGTTAGGTCAATTAAGAAAGCAGCATTTTTTGTAGTCTAACCAGTAAGGAATGCCACTTACACTAATAATATGCTTAGAACTAGTTGGAAGGGCTGGAGGGGTGGTCGACAAGGGGAGGCACAGCTGTGCCCAGTTTGCGGAGCTCAGAAGCCTGAGTCGGAGTTACCTGAAGCCCTAAATCCAGTGACCAGCAGGAGCCATGGAGAGTGAGGAGGCTGTCAGAGCCATGCGGCAGAGCCAAGGCTACAGTGCCTGGCCAGCCTGCCCCTGCCTTCCGCACCGTCAGACCTGTGGGATTCATACTGCTTGACAGAACGCAAAGCACAACTCTGCTGACAAGAGATTGTGACGTTGTTGTTCTCAGGCTTCCTCCGGCCCTGGCATCCAGTGGAAACAGGAAGGCAGGATTGAGGACAGGCTCCAAGAGCCCACTGCACAGGGGCCAAGCAAGCACCAACCGCTGCCAGGCAGTGCGTGGGGAGTCCAGGGAGAAATAGAAGGGGCGCAGGGTTTTTTTTTTTGGGGGGGGGGGACTTTACAGGGTGCCCAGGGTCTCATTGCTAACCAGACTTATAGAGATCCGCCTATTGACAGCCTCCCAAGAGCTGGGATTCCAGGCATGTGCCACCATGCCCAGGCTCAGTTGCCATCTCAGCATGCCCTGGGGGTGGGGCTGGCTTGGCAGGCCCGGAGGTCAAGCCCCCACCGCTGTGCCTGCTTGCAGGCACTTCAATCCACAGAGCTATTGGGCCAGCCCTGAAGAGGTGAAGTATTCTCCTTGTGTGGCTCACATTAAATTGTAGAAGATTAGATTAGCTACTGCATGACCACATTTAGTGGAGCCAAGCACAGAGTGCGTTCCTTATAAATAATCATTCTCCACTTTTAAGTTCATTACTGACCTGGAGAATATAGCACTGGGCCAAAGAGTCTGTTTTGAAAGGTCAGCGCTTGCACTTTGCTGGTGGAGCTACGTCTTCTCTGTGTTAACTTGGAAAGCTATGTGGAGCGCCTGGCTTACCGTCTCTTAATAGGCACTACAGAAATGTGCCTGAAGACAGCGCGGGTAGCTGCGTGCCAACTATATGCAACACAGATCTCTCCTAGAGGAGACACAGCCCTGCCTCTGCAGCAGGCCTGAGCGGGAGAGATGCGCGAGGCAGAGCCTCCTCTGAGCGTCCCATCTCTGTGCTGTGGGATCCCCTGCATCTGCCTGAGGTATCCCCTGCGTCTGCCTGAGGTCTTGCTGACCCCCACCGCCCACCAGCATTGCTCTGCCTTGCTCTGTCCTGAAGCCAAGGGTGAAGTGCTGCTCAGGGACGCAGCCGTTGCCGAGTCAGCTCCTTGGCGCCCCTCAGGGCCTGCCGTGGCTTCCTCCAGCTTCTGTAGCCTGCCCCATCCCTAATCCAAGCTGTGGACCACGGCAGGCAGGCCCGGGCTTTGCAGTCAAGCAATCCAGATGTTCCTAGTGCAGTTCTAAAGGCAACGCATTTTCACCCTACTGCTTGTGTCCTGAGGAAAAAACGTGGGAGAATAAGGCCTCCTGGCAGGTGGTGAGTGTTAAAATGAGGTGACATCTCTAAATCACTGGGCTCACAAGACCGTTTCACAAATGTTAATTTCTTTACCCACTAAATATATTGTTCTGTATATTGCCTTCATTCTAGTTTCAAGTTTTTTAAAGAAAATTATCCCCATAAATCTATTAACAGTAAATATTCCTGTCTTAGGTAGGCATCTTATTAATCTTCCCAATAATTACGTAATGGTGATATGAATAAAACATAAGTAGCTCTGAATATAAATAATAGCGGTGTGAATCAAAACTATGTTATTCTGATTTCATAAATCGGTACTCTCTCTAAGAGAGATCGCATAGCTCTCCCAGTATCACTGCCCTCATTGTCTTTCTAGCACAAGATTTATTTTTTTTAATTTTATTTTAAAGAGTAAAAATAGCAGAAACAAAGATAGAAAAACAGTAACAAGCAAGAGTACATATAGCACAGAATTTCAGAACAAGAACAAAAATTTAACAATGGTTCTATTAGATATTTTTATCATCAAACCTGTTTAGATTAATACACACACGTATGTTTTTGGTACCAGGAATTAAACTCAGGATCTTGTGGTTGCCCTGAAGGCACTGTGCCTCTGAGCTATATCCTAGCCCAAGTTTAGAGGACTTTCTTATTTTTTTCCTTTGGCAGGACCAGGTTTCAAACTCACAACCTTGCACTCACCAGGCAGGCACTTGTGCCACAGAGCTATCTCCCCAGCCCCTGTTTAGATTAATAAATATAGGTATGTAAGATTGGTTAAATAATTAAACATTAACATTTTTAATAAATCTTATTTTTTTAAACTTTTCCAAATGCATTTTGTATTTAAGTCACTTTTCTAAAAAAATCTATAAGGATTCAGGATGCAGAAAATGCAACGTCTTGAGTTAGATTTCTGGTACCACCCAGAATTTATCTATCTATCTGTCTACTTATCTATCTATCTATCTATCTATCTTCTGAGTCCTTACACTAGGGAGACTATACAATATTTGCATATGTAGGTCTGGTTTATCCCACTTGTATGTTCAAGATAAATTCACTTATATATGAAGTCTTATAGTTTATCATTCCTTTTTTTTTTCAATTTTTTATTGTTTAAATTTAACAATGGTTATATTACATATTTTCATCATCAGATCAGTTTAGATTAATACATATAGGTATATAAGATTGATCAAACAATTAAACATTAACCTTTCTAAATCCACATTACTTTTTTTTTTTCTTTTCCCCTTTCTTTTCTTTGAAAGTTGACATATTGCATATTGTC